>CM062816.1:414378811-414621311 GCA_031772625.1 Pinus tabuliformis
CACAGCCATTTGAGCAATTGAATGTGCTATTCTTAGCAAGCAGCTTCTACCCGTGTCTTATTACTTAGTTTCAAGGGTTGTTATAGTGAACCATATATATAATCAGAAAGGTTGGAGTAACTAACTTTGCAGATAGCAAACTTGTATAAGCTAGCAACAGCCTTTGAAATCACCTTTACATTGCAAAACTGACTCACTTTTCAGCTTCATCAGTATTGACTATGAAAATAATACATATCAAATAAAAAACAAAATGATATTTCTAAATATCAAATTTTTCTTATGAGGATTCATTAGCCCAATTGACCTGGTTGATATCAAAATTCCTTGGCCCAATTGGCCTCACTACCCACTCTGAGCATGCTAGTCTGCCTCTTGGCAAACACATCTACTTTGAAGTTCGCCCCACACATCTGCCCCTTACTATCAACACGAGGGATTGGCATCAGCTTATTCAGAGGATGTTCAAAACTCTGCAAGCCACTGATGTAGAGAAAAAACAACCTGCAGGGCCAAATGCAACATCAATATTAAATAAGAGACAAAAATTAGATCACTATGCTTGATGTGTGAAATAGTCAGAGAATAGATAAGGTCTAATTTAGCAGTCGAATATTACCTCGGGAAAAGGAGCAAAAAGATTTTCCACATCCCTCTTTGAGGACGTGTGGATCATCAGATAGGACAAGGCAACCATCAGGTAGTGCCCTAGAACAAAGGCACTGAACCATCGGTATCCTGGAAATAAAATAGTGTCCGAGTCAGAATGCCAAGAAATCCACAATTTCTAAGGAAAGATTTTATTCAAATAAATACTCAGTGCAACATTTTTGGGTCTAATGATTTACTATCGTCAAGGAGGATAAATAAACCCCCGTGGGGGGTGGACCCATGCACCGACAACCTCTTCTAATTTCTTATGGCTATAGGTTGTGTGTATATCTTGATGGTTTTTTGGTTTCTCGGTAATCTCTTGTTTTGGATATCTCAACCTTTTTTGGCTACTGTCAAAATTTTTGGTGAATGCACTACGAACCTATCAAATCCATTAAGCGTAAGACTTGGTAAACTTTTGAAATGTTGTAGACACAATAGAACTTATTGCCATAAAAAAACGTTCCTCAAATTACAAATTTTTTAACTAATTGAAAAACATAAAATGTTAAAAATAATGTATCATTTTAAATAAAAGGAAACACAACTTTAAATAATATATCATTTAAATGAACTAAAAAAACTAAACTAAAATAACCAACTTTAGCTATATTAAATTTTCACATTTAAAAATATATTAAAAAATAATTTATAATTAATAAAAAAATCATTAAAAATTCTGCAAGGATGCTTTAACATTCATAATATATTTGAAGCGCAAATAAATGATAACACATATGTTTTCATATATAAAAAAAAAAAATTGAATGTTTAAAAGACTACCAAATAGATGGTAATGACTATTACAAAAGACACTTACATCATTTATTTATGATTTTGGTATGTTATTGAAATAAAGCTGCTCCTTTTCAGAGTTTTCTCACAACCATTTAAGCAATTGAATGTGCTATTCTTAGCAAGCAGCTTCCACCCGTGTCTTATTTACCTTAGTTTCAAGGGTTGTTATAGTCAACGATATATATTAATCAGAAAGGTTGGAGTAACTAACTTTGCAGATAGCAAACTCGTATAAGCCAGTAACAGCCTTTGAAATCACCTTTACATTGAAAATCTGACTCACTTTTTAGCTTCATTAGTATTGCTTATGAAAATAATACATATCAAATAAAAAAAAATGATATTTCTAAATATCAAATTGTTCTTATCAGGATTCATTAGCCCAATTGGCCTGGTCCATATCAAAATTCCTTGGCCCAATTGGCCTCACTACCCACTCTATGCATGCTAGTCTGCCTCTTGGCAAACACATCTACTTTGAAGTTCGCCCCACACATCTGCCCCTTACTATCAACACGAGGCATTGGCATCATCTTATTCAGAGGATGTTCAAAACTCTGCAAGCCACCTAATGTAGAGAAAAAACAACCTGCAGGGCCAAATGCAACATCAGTATAAATAAGAGACAAAAATTAGATCACTATGCTTGATGTGTGAAACAGTCAGAGAATAGATAAGGTCTAATTTAGCAGTCGAATATTACCTCGGGGAAAAGGAGCAAAAGATTTTCCACATCCCTCTTTAAGGACATGTGGATCATCAGATAGGACAAGGAAACCATCACGTGCAGTGCCCCAGAAGAAAGTCACTGAACCATCGGCATCCTGGAAATAAAAATAGTGTCCGAGTCAGAATGCCAGGAAATCCACAATTTCTAAGGAAAGATTTTATTCAAATAAATACTCAGTGCAACATTTTTGGGGTCTATGGGAAACTTTTTCCATACATTTGCGAAGGAATACCAACCATCATGTAAGAATTTTAAATGTTTTTAGCAAAGAGGTATTTTCACGAGCCAAACTCCTATATCATGTCCCATATATTAAAATGGCAAGTCAAAAACGATCTCCCCAGAGTCAAGGCCAGATCCCTGAACTTGGAGGAGTCCATTAAAGCAGAAAGTCAGGTTGAACGACTTGGATCTGAGTTGAGTCAGTATGCTGACTTGAATCACTATGTTACCATATCATCAAGTTCAGTAGAATAAATTCGATCATCCTTATCTATTTACAGTCATAATAATTGAAGCCTATATCTTAACAATGGCTTTAACAAGAGCAGCATTGTAGATATTCTTTATATTACAGGGTTTCTCTTGGATGGCCAACTGTGCTGTGTTTCTTGACTATGATCAGTAAGGTAGGCCAAGTTAGTTTTAGCTTTTGGGAATTATAGGTATATGGCTAGGGTATGGATAGCAATTTGTAATGATGGGACACCTTCTTTCATCCGTGACCTTAATGAAAGTTATGAATTTGACAGGTCTATCTTGTAAATTTTCCAAAATAGTAACTGTCTTACACCATAAAAGGATAGTAAGTGCCTTACAACACAAAAGGATAGTAAGTGCCTTACAATAGAAAAAGGAAAAACAATATATATATTAAAAGAGTAGACATGTACTTCTACTTCTAGTTTTAAAAAGGATCTATTATCTACTTCATTTCAGAGTGTATTCACGTTAGAAGAGTCACTGAGTTCTAGTCATTATATCCATAAACCAGATTAATGTATATTGCAAATATATTGATTTTATCAAACCGTTGCCAGTTAGGATGGATCCTGAAACCTGTGTGTGGCAAATTCGCCAAAAGACCGCGAGTTGACTAGAAAAATCTCTACATTGCCATTAAGCCACAAGTTAATTTGAAAGCTAAAGTTATGGCACAGATTTTTCTCAAGGCTTGTAATTTGAATTTGCTAAATCTTCCTTTCAAAAGGATCTCATCATAACTCATCTAAGAATGTAAAGTGAATCCCCTCGGTGACTAGCTTTGTCAGCCATATAGTGAACAACCAACAGTGCCCTTAATGTTCCAACTGCTCGACATATACACATTATGAAATTATAAAGCACATAAATATATGTATATACCCACACTCTCACACACCGCTTATTCTCCTCGACTTCACATTGTGTGTGCCACATTGAGAATATCCGTAAGGAATATGTAAAAGGAGGTCACAGGAATCTGATGCTCAGAGATCCAACTTGGGTTTGGGAACAAAGCAATTCTTTTGTCTACCGCGTATCCTCATCAGTATGTGAGAAGAGCTCTGTGAAGGAGAGCTAAGCTGGGACATTAGTCTTCTAGCCTGGTCCCCAATGTACCTATTCGGCAGACTCAGACTCTCAGGGAATCATTCTACTGAACTGAGCAAGGTATGTAGCCTTCATTCCTTTCTTCCTTTAAGCTAGGAAGAACTGATGAACGCAGATGCAACATATCAACTATGAGAGAAGCGAGGAGCTCATGAAACTGAGACTTTGAGACTCTCCCCATTGGGAGTCATAACCATAGGATGGATTCTTACAACATATCGACTTTTTCCCGTTATAACAATTTTAAAATAAAGAAACTACTTATGAAAGATTTGATTTATAAACTAAAAAATTAAACACACCCTAGTGATGTGATTTGTAGTAGTTGTGCACATAATGTGCACTTCCCTTGGGCGATACAAATGAGTGAGAAAATTGGATTGTAACAGCACCAATCACAGATATTCATTGAGCACTTCCTCATTCTTGCCAATCAATAACCAACAATAAATTTTTGAATTGTAAATGAGCTACATTATTTCAGTAACACACTTGGAAGATCCATGATAAACAGATCAAAATACATAGTCCATTCACAGGATTATCAAGAACCTACACAAAAAGGTTTCAGTTCAAATAGCAAGGCTTGTTGGTAATTTGACAGATATTAGAAAAGGTCTTCTAGCCATCAAAGACTAAAAGCATAAAGCAGCCAAACAATCCTGTGAAAACTAAGGTTCTAGTTAAAGTGGCTTTGGTTCCCATGGTGCATTTTTAAATTTACTCCAGATTAATACTTATAATTATAGTAAAAATAGAAGGGTAAATGGTAACTGGCTCACCAAAGTCTCGGTGGCTAGCCAATTCTGTTTTTATTTTCAACTATTGAAGGACCAATAAAATCAAAATATGTGAGGAAAGAAATTCATGTATATAAAAAGGGCCCTGGAAAATACTTCAAAACCAGTGTTAAAGGTTAAGGATCTGGTGAAGATTGGTCAAAGTTGGACAAGAAATATGTTAAAGGAACATCAAATATTTGGAAATCTCTAAAAGGTCTCGAGTAGTGAGGATGCAATTCACACTCTTCTAATGACTAATAATTATTCTAATTATGAAGCATCAAGTGAATTAAGAGTATTGCTCCATTCTTTTTACCCCATATATCAACTTGTTTTAGAAGGGGAACAAAATCCCACTTATATATTTTCACATGTTAAATAGAAATTCCTGAGGATTCTCCAATGCTATTGAGGTAATAAAGCTCTCCCCTACTTAGAGAAATAAGAGGGTTGGAGTATATAGAATTATGAAAACGTTGGACCATTTTCTTATATTAGACCTCCTTTTAGATGAAGCTATCAGATCCAAATTCAGCCTTATGTGGAGGGGATTCTGACCAGTCCCTTGTAATACTAGGAGTTGATGGAGTTGAAAAGAAAAAAATCACATTCACAGTAAATGGAACACTCAGGAAATATTAATATACATTAATATATTAATATATTTAATATATGGAACACTCAGGAAACATTTAACATTAATATATAATAATATATATATATATAAAGAGAATGGAAGGGCACCCTTTTGTAGAAAAAGAAGAGTTCCCCTGATGAAGCTCTCAACTTTACTCATACATATGCAATTCAACCTATACAGCCTATTTTTTTTTGCATTGAAACTGTTCTCACATCTTGTATATTTGGACTGAAACCTGTGTGTGGAAAATTCGCCAAAAGACCGCCAGTTGACTGGAAAAATCTCTACATTGCCATTAAGCCATAAGTTAATTTGAAAGCTAAAGTTATGGCACAGATTTTTCTCAAGGCTTGTAATTTGAATTTGCTAAATCTTCCTTTCAAAAGGATCTCATCATAACTCATCTAAGAATGTAAAGTGAATCCCCTCTGTGACTAGCTTTGTCAGCCACATAGCGAACAACCAACAGTGCCCTTAATGTTCCAACTGCTCGACATATACACATTATGAAATTATGAAGCACATAAATATATGTATATACCCACACTCAGCACACGCGCTTATTCTCCTCGACTTCACATTGTGTGTGCACATTGAGAATATCCGTAAGGAATATGTAAAAGGAGGTCACAGGAATCTGATGCTCAGATATCCATCTTGGGTTTGGGAACAAAGCAATTCTTTTGTCTACCGCGTATCCTAATCAGTATGTGAGAAGAGCTCTGTGAAGGAGAGCTAAGCTGGGACATTAGTCTTGTAGCCTGGTCCCCAATGTACCTATTCGGGATGACTCAGACTCTCAGGGAATCATTCTACTAAACTGAGCAAGGTATGTAGCCTTTATTCCTTTCTTCCTTTAATCTAGGAAGAACTGATGAATGCAGATGCAGCATATCAACTATGAGACCAGCAAGGAGCTCATGAAACTGAGACTTTGAAACTCTCCCCATTGGGAGTCATAACCACAGGATGGATTCTTACAACATATTGACTTTTTCCCATTATAACAATTTTAAAATAAACAGCGAAACAAACTTGGTGTGTTACTCTGGTGTACCATTGTGGCGAGAAGCAGAGTGGAGGAAGCCGAGAGCAGGAGGCGCCTAGTCAAGGAGGAAGGTGAGTGAGCAGATCGCAATGGGGACCTTCCTCCATTTCGAATCGAGCGATTTGTCAGCGAAATTTCAGGATGCCAGCTCGGATCCAATCTGCGTCGAAAAATCAGGGAGTGAATGCGGAGCGGAGGAAGGGGGTGCGTGGAAAAAACAGGGAGTGAATGCGGAGCGGAGGAAGGGGTGGCTGAGCCAGGGGAGCGTGGTGGAGGGCGCAGGGATTGCCGGCGGCCGGCGCTGGACAATTTTCCCGGCGGCGACGGAAACCGGGCAATTCCTCTGCCCAGGTAGACTACTCCCTCATATAAGGGCAATGGATTGTATCGTCTAAGCTTCAAATCTAATGTCTCATCCAATCCAATCTCTCATTGCATAAGGGGCTATGAATTGCATAGTGGGGCTGAGCTTCAAACCCAATCTCTCATTGCATAGTTGTCAAAGTTGACTATTAGATAGAGTTAAGTTGTTAATAATTAGTTGACTAATAGATAGAGTTAAGTTGTTAAGAACCTCAGAACGTGAAGACCTTATTGTTATCTACGAAGTATAGCTGCAGCAGAGGAGGATTATGGAATTCTATTTTTAGGAGGATTATGGAACTCTATTTTTAGAACTGAGGCAATTTAATTTGATGGATATAAAATTGTTTGCATATAATCTGTTTTAAAACTGGTGTTTATGTTTGAAAAAATACTTTTAATTATTTAAATGAGCGCTATTGAACAATTATTTTTAGATATAAAATTTTAATTATTTAAACGAGCCGTATTGAGCCATTATTTTTACATTTAAAATTTTCATATATAGATTTAAAATTTTATTTTTGTAATTGAGTTAATACTAATTTTAAAAATTATATTTTTAATAGCATTGTATAGACCTTTTAATAAATATATCTTAATAATAAATATATGTTTATATTATGTTATAAATATTATAAATAATGGTGTAACTATATATTAGTGGTTGATAAATATTATATTTTTATATAATATGTATTAAAGCTGGTTTTTCATTTTATAAACATGGTTTTAACTATTCATATGTGCTGTATTGAACAATTACTTTTAGATTTAAAATTTTCATAAATAAATTTAAAATTTTATTTTTGTAATTGAGTTAATATAAATTTTAAAAATTATATTTTAATATCATTGTACATATTTTTAATAAAGAAAGGTTAATAATAAATATATGTTGGTTGGACTCTCACGACTTCCTTCGAGTCGACCAAGGAAAGGCGAAAATGGCGCAAATTCATTTGACGCAGAGCAAAGAGTACCAACTCTTGTTCGAATGCCCTGCAACCCAAAGCGTGGATACGATAATAAAAGAGGTTGTGAGTATTCACAGTCTCTAGACGAGAATCCAGCATCTTTATATCGAAGGAGAGCAGCTGAGCTTGTACGGGCCAGCAAAACCCCATGACATTGGCGAAGGCCAGGCCCCAGAAGGAGAAGACGCATCTTTGTCCATCAAGATTCGAGGGCCCTTCTTTAATGAGGACCCTTCTGGAAAGCACACTGGTGAAGCGATTTTCATTCCCGCCAGTCGATCTCGGCATGTAACTGCTAGGGAGCTATGGCCGAATTTCGATGCGTTTGTTGATTTCATCAATGGCGGTGGAGTGCAGGAAACCTTCAATAAACCTGACAAGTTGGACGAGGGATGCAAGAAGATGAGTAAGCCCAGCAAGGGTTCAGTCAAGGCCAAGCAGGATTTCCTGACCCAGATATGGACGCCTTCATATTTCAAATCCAAGGAGGATGCGATACAAGTGTTTGACGAAATGCCTCACCGAGATTTGATCTCAGAGAGGGACCTGATCTCAGTCTTTGCACAGAAGGGATTTTCTAAAGAGGTTTTGAGAAACCTATGTGAGATGTAATGGTTAGAGGACGTATGGCCTCTGCTCGGCCCTACAGAATACAGAGTCGTGAGCTTCAGTGGGGCCTCGAATCCATGCAAGCCAAACTTGGCAATGAAAATTGCGTGCTGCCCTGCGAAGGAAAAAAAAGGAATAGGTACAGTTTGGGCCCTCTGCAAGCTGTGCAAGCACCAACCTCCTCTTGTCTCAGATTTTCAGAGGAAAGAAGAAAACAGATTTCTCTGCATCATTCCAGATCCTGATTGTGCTCCTCTCTTGCAAAACCATGATACAATGGGTGAGCTCTTTAGATCTGGTGCAGGACCTCGAGCAAATGCTGGAATACAAGATGGGGATTCCCTCGGCATCTCAACGACTCCTCTATGAATGTAAACAACTGGAGGATATCCATCCCCTTTCTTTTTACAACATTCAAAGAAATGCTTCCATCATTTTTTCCCTTCTCTTGAGAGGGGGAGCTGTTGGACAGTCTTCTTGAGCTGCAGCTTCTTCTTACAAAGATGTTGTCCACGCTCAGAAGCCCAAGGAAAAAGCTACACCAGCTTAGGCTCCAAAACCTTTTTTGGTGGATAAGATGGAGGAAACCCCCTCCATTGAAATAATGCATCCTACGATGGACAGGCAATACCAACTGTTTGCAGAGCTTGGCATTATTTGCAGGTTCAATGGGCTATGGCCACGCACAGCAGATCTTTACCAATGGATTCACTCTAACTGGACCAAAAATTGCAGGGTTCTTTTCTGCTCAAAAGGTTTCTTCATTGTACTGTTTGCTTGCAGCAAGGACTACCAGAAAGCATTAACTGAAGGCCCATGGTTTTGGGACTGAGCGGGGTTATGCCTAACCCCTTGGTTCCCAGATGTCGACCCTTCCACAGCAACTATCACCAAGCTCCCCATCTGGGTCAGGCTCCCTAACCTCCCTGCGCATTTATGGCACTTTGTTGTGTTTCAAGGAATAGGAAATTCTCTAGGACGTCATCTTGATACAGATATCTCTAGAGGGGAAAAGGGCATATACACCTACGCCAGAATCTGTGCAGAAATAGATATTAGCAAATGTCTCCCTGATCAGATTATTCTAAAAATTGGAGACTTCCATTGGACTCAGACCTTGGATTTCGAGAACACAGCCTTTCGCTGCCGAATTTGCCATCTCACAGGGCACCTTCAGAGCTCGTGTCCTTCGATGCCTGCCAAAAAAAAGAAAGCCAATTCTAAGCCAAAACCCAAAAGCTGGAAACCTCATGATCCTCCCCCATTGGATGTTTTTGGGTCGAGCTCAGAGGAAGAGGATGAGGATGAGGAAGTTGAGGAAGATATGGACGCAACGCTGGCACAAGATGCGCCCTTGTTTGGTCCTGAGGAATCCACTGTCCCTCCTAATTCTCAGAAAATAACTCATGAATCATCTCCTTCGGATTCAGATAAGGAGATCTCTCCTTCTGCCCAGCTTAATTTACAAATCATGCCAGCCCAGCAGAGTAATCTTGGTTGGGTAAAGGTTGGTAAAAAGAAAGGAAAAAAAGGCCGAACAACTGATTCTACCCACGTTGAGTAGAATCTGTGGTGATGCTCTTGTTTCTCTGTTCTTCTGGTTTCTTCTTTCCTAGCACTGCTCTCTTCTTAACTTCTCTTCGGGGCCGAGGTGGATAGTCTATCCTTTCCGGTTGCCCGGTCTCTTCAGGTTTCTGAAGATGTTTCTTTTGGTGTCTAGTGTCTTCTCTGTCAAGTATTTTGATGATTGTGTCCCTCTGATAGTTAGGGTTATCTGCAGCCCTGCGCGGTGTGCTGATCTTAGTTTTCAGTTTCTCTGCCTACTCTTTTTAGTCTACTGAAGATAGGCCTACTGTTAAGCGGCCTGTAATCTGTAGTTGCAGAGGTTTTGTACTATATTTTCTTTTGTTAATATCAAATGCTGACTTACACAAAAAAAATAATAAGTATATGTTTATATTACATTATAAATATTATAAATAATGGTGTAACTGTTTAATTATATGAGTGGATGATAAATATTACATTTTTATGATTTTATTATTCTTTGAAAATTATTATATTTAAAATGTGTTAAAAAATCTAAGAGTATATATATAATATATATATATATATATATATATATATATATATATATATATACACACACACACTATGGATTTAATAATAAATTATAAAAAAATAGTAATTAATTGGTTTATAAATTAAATTTTTAGTATAAGAATGTTGTCTAAAATATATAGCTAATTTATATAGTGTCTTAAAAATGCTTTTTATAAATTTATCAACTATATTCATATACTTATTTTTAATTTTGAAGTGAAATCCATATACATTTTGCAAATTTTAATGTATAATCAAAATAACTTTTAAAAAAAAGCATAATATTTAAATTACACTCATTGAAAATAAATTTGTTCCCAAAATTTAATTTAGAATTTAATGTAAAATTTAAAAAATAAAAAACAACATATCATATGTACTATGCATTATTTTCTTTCTAAAAAAATGAATATATATATATATATATATATATATATATATATATATATATATATATATATATATATATATATATATAAACTTTTTGTTTCGAACGGAAAAATTATATGTTATTAAACCAGCTCACAAAAAGATAGAAAAGATAGATCAACGCCTTAGAAATAAGCCTCTTCGAGGGGGAAACCTCCTTTACATTACACAAATGAACAATTCTTAGATGATTGAAATGACAAAACATCCTTATATAGGAGTCTAAGGGGTCACAATATAACCAAGCCGACCTAAAAATAACAATATAAAGGCACAAAAATAAAAATAGACAGATTCTATGGGGCACAATAATAACAATATGGGGACACACGGGCACACCAATAATAATAAGGGATAGAGTGACAAAGTAATGGGGGAATCACTAATATTATAAGGATGTAACATGCCCGTCTCCTTCAAAAGACTATTGTCCTCAATGCTTGAATAATTCTTGATGATTTTGTATAAAATTCTCATCCTCCCATGTGGAATCTTTAGTAGATAAGTTCTTCCACTTGATGAAATATTCCGAATTTGATCGCTTTCGAGTTCTTGCTTCTGTGACTGCTTCCGGTTCCAATATAAAATTTCCTTCCTCATCAAGTTCTGGAAGTATTTCTTGAATTGGAAGCTTCTTGCTTATAACCTTCTTTAAACATGAAACATGGAAAACTCGGTGCACTCGAGAAGCTATAGGAAGCTCAAATTTGTATGCCATAGTACCAATCTTCTGCAGCACCTTGTACGAACCATAATAATTTGCTAAAAGTTTATTGTCCTTCTTAGCTTGCTTGAGGGACATTTGTTTGTATGGTTGTAGCCGTAGGAATACCGAGTCACCTACATCAAAACTTCTTTTACTATGATGTTGATCTACCTGTTGTTTCATTTTATTTTGCGCCAACGTGAGGTTATCCTTTAAGAGTTGGAGAACTTGTTGTTGATGCTCGATGTCATGTTCCACTACTTAAACCTTAGAATTTTCTCTTAAATATGATGTGATGGATGGTGGATGATATCCATAAAGTGCCATAAATGGGGTCATTTTTGCTGCAGTATGGAAGGAGCTATTATACCACCATTCATCCAAAGGCCACCATTTGACCCATTGTATTTGTTTATAAGATACAAAGCAATGAAGATATCCTTCCAAACATTTGTTTACTATATCAGTTTGCCCATGTGATTGAGGATGATAAGATGAGCTATGAGCTAACTAAGTACCAAGACAAGAATATAGTTATGTCCAAAAATTTCCAGTGAAAATGGGATCTGTGTCGCTTAGAATAATCTTTGGGTTTCCATGTAGCTTTTGAATTGTTTTGATAAATGTAGTAGAAACCGTACTGGCTATAAATGGATGTGATAATGCAAAAAAGTGTGCATACTTGGTAAGTTTGTCAACTACCACCATGATGACACACTTTCCTTCGGACTCGGGTAAACCTGTGATAAAATCCATTGAAACCTCCTCCCAATGTTGGCATGGAATGGATAAAGGTTGTAACAGACCTCGGGTCTTAATTTTTTCAACTTTATTTTGTTGGAAAACCAAACATTCCACCACAAACTTTTGAATATCTGATTTAAGGCCATCCCCAAAAAATTCCTTCTTAACTGTGTGGTAAGTTTTTAAAAACCCTAAGTGTCATCCTAAGGGAGAAGTGTGCAATTCCATAAGAATCTTTTTTTTTGAGTTTGGAATTCTTACATAGGTATAAGCGATCTTTGTAACATACTGAATCATTTTTCCAGCTAAATGTATTAGATGTACTGGAATCTTGTTGTAACTTTCAAATGAGTGCCCACACTTCTTAATCATTTTTCCATTCCTCCCTTGCTTCATTTATCTAATCTCATTGGATAATAGAAATGACGCACAACGATGCTTCCACATCCTCATCCTTTCTTGAGAGTGCATCTGCCACAACATTTTGCTTCCATTTTTGTAGATGATTTCAAATTCATAAACCAACATCTTTGTGACCCATTCTTGTTTCTCTTTAAAGGATAATCTTTGTTCTAAAAAGTATTTAAGACTATCATGATCCGTTTTTACCTTGAAGTGTCTTCCGATTAGGTAGGTTTCCATTTCTTAAGTGGATGTAGTATTGCCAAGATTTCCTTCTCATAAATAGCTTTGTGTCAATACTTTCCCTTGATTAGACGACTTTCGAAAGCAATGGGTCTTTCATCTTGCATTAAAATACCACCAATTCCATTTCGTGAAGCATCACATTCCACAATAAAGGTTTTTGTGAAGTCCGGTGTAGCTAAGACCGGTGCTTGGCACATTGCCTCTTTAAGGTGTTCAAAGGCCTTTGTTGATTCTGGAGTCCATGAAAATGAATATTTCTTCAATAATGTTGTTAGAGGTGCTGCTATTCTCCCATAATTCTTTACAATCTTGCGATAATACCCTGTCAACCCGATAAATCCTCGTAGAAGCTTTATGTATGTGGGGATTTTCCATTCCATAATCGCTTTAATTTTGCTAAGGTCTACCTTAACACCTTCATGAAATACAATATGACCTAGTTATTCCACCTCTTGTACTCCAAAGAAACATTTGGAGCTTTTCCCATATAACTGTTTCTCCTATAATAGTTTGAGCACCATGTCAACATGTTCAACATGATCCTTCCAAGACTTGCTGTAGATTCGTATATCATCAAAAAATACTAACACAAATTTTCTAAGGAAGGGTTTGAAAATGGAATTCATCAAAACTTGAAATGCAGAAGGTGCATTGGTATGGCAAAACTGCATGACCAAAAATTCATAATGACCCTCATGAGATCTAAATGTTGTTTTCAGAATGTCTTCAGTATTCATTATGATTTGATGATATCCTGAACAAATTGATCCATGCAATTCATCCAATAATTGATCAATGATATGAATGGGAAATTTATCTTTAATAGTGAGCTTGTTGAGCTCCCTATAATCCAAACACATGTGCCATGATCAATCCGTCTTGTGCACCAACACTACTGGAGAAGAGAAATAACTTTGACTTGGGTGAATTATACCAGCCTCTAGCATTTCTGCAACCATACGTTCAATTTCACTCTTTTGGGCATAGGGATATATACATAGCCTGATGTTTAGAGAAACCTGTATGTGGCAAATTCGCCAAAAGACCGCCACTTGACTGGAAAAATCTCTACATTGCCATTAAGCCACAAGTTAATTTGAAAGCTAAAGTTATGGCACAGATTTTTCTCAAGGCTTGTAATTTGAATTTGCTAAATCTTCCTTTCAAAAGGATCTCATCATAACTCATCTAAGAATGTAAAGCGAATCCCCTCGGTGACTAGCTTTATCAGCCACATAGCGAACAACCAACAATGCCCTTAATGTTCCAACTGCTCCCCATATACACATTATGAAATTATAAAGCACATAAATATATCTATATACTCACACTCAGCACACACGCTTATTCTCCTCGAATTCAAATTGTGTGTGCCACATTGAGAATATCCGTAAGGAATATGTAAAAGCAGATCACAGGAATCTGATGCTCAGAGATCCAACTTGGGTTTGGGAACAAAGCAATTCTTTTGTCTACCGTGTATCCTCATCAGTATGTGAGAAGAGCTCTGTGAAGGAGAGCTAAGCTCGGACATTATTCTTGTAGCTTGGTCCCCAATGTACCTATTCGGGCAGACACATACTCTTAGGGAATCATTCTACTGAACTGAGCAAGGTATGTAGCCTTCATTCCTTTCTTCCTTTAAGCTAGGAAGAACTGATGAACACAGATGCAGCGTATCAACTATGAGACAAGCAAGGAGCTCATGAAACTGAGACTTTGAAACTCTCCCCATTGGGAGTCATAACCACAGGATGGATTCTTACAACATATTGAATTTTTCCGGTTATAAAAATTTTAAAATAAAGAAACTACTTATGAAAGATTTGATTTATAAACTAAAAAATTAAACACGCCCTAGTGATGTGATGTGTAGTAGTTGTGCACATAATGTGCACTTCCCTTGGGCGATACAAACGAGTGAGAAAATTGGATAGTAACAACACCAATCACAAATATTCATTGAGCACTTCCTCATTCTTGCTAATCAATAACCAGCAATAAATTTTTAAATTGTAAATGAGCTACATTATTTCAGTAACACACTTGGAAGATCCATGACAAACAGATCAAAATACAAAGTCCATTCACAGGATTATCAAGAACCTACACAAAAAGGTTTCAGTTCAAATAACAAGGCTGATTGGTAAGTTGACAGATATCATAAAAGGTCTTCCAGCCATCAAAGACTCAAAGCATAAAGAAGCCAAAAAATCCAGTGAAAACTAAGGTTCCAGTTAAAGTGGCTTTGGTTCCCATGGTGCATTTTTAAATTTACTCCAGATTAATAGTTATAATTATAGTAACAATAGAAGGGTAAATGGTAATTGGCTCACCAAAGTCTCGGTGGCTAGCCAATTTTGTTTTTATTTTCAACTATTGAAGGACCAATAAAATCAAAATATTCGAGGAAAGAAATTCATGTATATAAAAAGGGCCCTAGAAAATACTTCAAAACCAGTGTTAAACGTTAAGGCTATGGTGAAGATTGGTCAAAGCTGGACAGGAAATATGTTAAAGGAACATCAAATATTTGGAAATCTCTAAAAGGTCTCCAGTAGTGAGGATGCAATTCACACTCTTCTAATGACTAATAATTATTATAATTATGAAGCATCAAGTGAATTAAGAGTATTGTTGCATTCCTTTTACCCCATATATCAACTTGTTTTAGAAGGGGAACAAAATCCCACTTATATATTTTCACATGTTAAATAGAAATTCCTGAGGATTCTCCAATGCTATTGAGGTAATAAAGCTCTCCCCTACTTAGAGAAATAAGAGGGTTGGAGTATATAGAATTATGAAAAGGTTGGACCATTTTCTTATATCAGACCTCTTTTTAGATGAAGCTATCAGATCCAAATTCAGCCTTATGTGGAGGGGATTCTGACCAGTCCCTTTTAATACTAAGAGTTGATGGAGTTGAAAAGAAAAAAAGCACATTCACAGTAAATGGAACACTGACGAAATATTAGTATATATTAATATATTAATATATTTAATATATTGAACACTCATACAGGCTTAATATATTTAACATTAATATATCTATATCTATATATATATATAAAGAGAATGGCAGGGCACCCTTTTGTAGAAAAAAGAAGAGTTCCCCTGATCAAGCTCTCAACTTTACCCATACATATGCAATTCAACCTATACAGCCTATTTTTTTTTGCATTGAAACTGTGTGGCAAATTCGCCAGGAAAAATCTCTACATTGCCATTAAGCCACAAGAAAGCTAAAGTTATGGCACAGATTTTTCTCAAGGCTTGTACTTTGAATTTGCTAAATCTTCCTTTCAAAAGGATCTCATCATAACTCATCTAAGAATGTAAAGTGAATCCCCTCTGTGACTAGCTTTGTCAGCCACATAGCGAACAACCAACAGTGTCCTTAATGTTCCTAACTGCTCGACATATACACATTATGAAATTATAAAGCACATAAATATATGTATATACCCACACTCAGCACACGCGCTTATTCTCCTGGACTTCACATTGTGTGGGCCACATTGAGAATATCCATAAGGAATATGTAAAAGGAGGTCACACGAATCTGATGCTCAGAGATCCAACTTGGGTTTGGGAACAAAGCAATTCTTTTGTCTACCGCGTATCCTCATCAGTATGTGAGAAGAGCTCTGTGAAGGAGAGCTAAGGTGGGACATTAGTCTTGTAGCGTGGTCCCCAATGTACCTATTCGGGAATCATTCTATTGAACTGAGCAAGGTATGTAGCCTTAGTTCCTTTCTTCCTTTAACCTAGGAAGAACTGATGCAGCATATCAACTTGAGACAAGAAAGGAGCTCATGAAACTGAGACTTTGAAACTGTCCCCATTGGGAGTCATAACCACAGGATGGATTCTTACAACATATTGACTTTTTCCCGTTATAAAAATTTTAAAATAAACTGCGGAACAAACCTGGTGTGTTACTCCCGTGTACCTTGGTGGCGAGCAGCAGAGCTGAGGAAGCCCTGAGCGTAGTGGAGGAGGAAGGTGAGTGAGCAGATTGCGATGGGGACCTTCCTCCATTTCGAATCGGGCGATCTGTCAATGAAATTTCAGGAATCAGGGATTGAATGCGGGTCGAAAAATCAGGGAGTGAATGCGGAGCGGTGGCGGAGGGCGGGATTGTCGGGGGTCGCGCCCGAAAATATTTTCTGGCCACGACTCGAACCGGACAATTCCTCGGCCTAGGTAGACTGAGATTGTCATAAACTATTATAGTTAAGATTATATGATGTGTTAAAAATATTTTTCATTAACTATATTAAAAAATTCATTTTTTTTAATTTTCAAGTGAAATCTATATTTAACTTGCAAATTTTAATATATAGTAAAAATTAATTACACTTATTCAAAATAACATTGTTCCAATATCTAATTTAGAATTCAATATACAATTTTAAAATAAAATAAAACAACAAATATTTTGTATTATTCATTTTTTTCCTCAATTTTTTTTATACTTATAAATATATGAAACCTCCATGTTTCAAACTAAAAGAAATTCTAAGATATTCAAATTTAACACTTGTCAAATAAATGAAGATTGAGTTATATATATATATATATATATATATATATATATATATATAGCATGAAATTCAAAGTATACACACTTCTATGGAATAATTCAATAACATATCTTCCATTCAATAATAAATGCAGAAACACAAACTCTGTCACATAACATGATAGAAATAAGATACTTTCACCACATAAATTCTAACTTCTTATCTCATCACAATTCAAAAAAAAAAATATACAACACTCCATTATAAAAGTGATCCTAATTCTAAAATCAAAAATACAATTTTCAATTCTACCATCTTCATAAATATAACCTTATATTCCCTTATGAATCAAACACCATCTATTCTTCTGATGAAGAAAATAAAAACATTATATAAACTCAATGTCAAAAACAAAACATTATTTAAGATTTAAGCAATTTCATCAAAAAAAAATCTTAAACTATAAGTAACAGCATTAAATTAACAGCATTAAATCAGTTCATTGTGAAGATTAAATCGCTTAATTACTAAATCACTCTATTAACTCATAATAATTAATATTAAATCACTTCATTAACTCATAATAAATAACTAAAAGGTTATCCTGATTCTAAATCATATATAAACGCAAATTTCAATTCTACAATCATTAAATCACTTCATTAACTCATAATAAATAATTAAAAGGTGATCCCGATTCTAAATCATAAACGCAATCTTCAATTCTACAACCTTTATAAATATAAACCGTTACGAATCGATCCAAGATCTTGATCAAGCGAGATGTGTTTCTTTAACATGCTCAGTACCAGTCTTGAAAGCCAACATGCTACTTTCAAGAATTGAGAATGATGGAAATCAGCATGATATTGAAGCGATTTCGATCGCTGATCTGAGAGTCGTCTATAGGATCATATAAAAAATCAAAAACTATTTGTCTCTGCATAGAAAAGAAATCAATGCAGTTCGGCTTCAAACACAGTGAATTACGAATTTGATAATCTATTGAAGGTTAAGCTGGCATCATCAAAATATTACTCCATGCAGTTTGTGCTTGATCTACGTCCTCACTGCCACATTCGGATTCTTCGCAGCCAAGCTCATCCTGGCTTCACCATAAAGCGTTCCATTGAGCTCTGCTACGAAGAATCCGACCGTGGGACTGAGTGCGCTGAGCTTCAAATCCAACCTCTCATTAATGTCTCTACAACAACAACTCGATTGTAGGGCCCTTACCACTCATGGCAATGGATTGTATCGTCTAATTGCATAGCGGGGCTGAGCTTCAATGTCTCATCCAATCCTCACTGCATAGTTCGGCTTGATCTGCGTCCTCACTGCCGCATTCGAATTCTTCACAGCCAAGCTCATCATGGCTTCACCATAAAGCGTTCCATTGAGCTCTGCTCTGAAGAATTCGAATGTGGGACTGAGTGCGCTGAGCTTCAAATCCAACCTCTCATTCATGTCTCTACAACAACAACTCGTCAACAACAACTCATATAAGGGCAATGGATTGTATCGTCTGAGCTTCAAACATCGTTGTTCGCAACGAGACTTAATTGCGATCTATAACTGTAATAATCTTTAGTTCTCTCTTAGATAGAGTTCGGTTGACTGTAAATAATCTTCAGTTGACTGTTGTAGTTACTTGAAATTAAAAAAGAAAATTTACTATCGACGCCGATTTAACTTTAAAGGTATCGGAGTTGACTATTAGATAGAGTTAAGTTGTTAATAATTAATTGAATTTTAAAACTGATCGGTGCAGAACTTCAGT
Organism: Pinus tabuliformis; assembly: GCA_031772625.1. Lineage (NCBI taxonomy): Eukaryota > Viridiplantae > Streptophyta > Pinopsida > Pinales > Pinaceae > Pinus > Pinus tabuliformis. The sequence continues at coordinate 414,397,945 of CM062816.1, forward strand.
GTAACGTGAAGACCTATTGTTATCTACGAAGTATCGCTGCAATAGATAGAGTTCGGTTGACTGTAAATAATATTCAGTTGACTGTAAATAATCTTCAGTTCACTGTTGTTAGAGTTAAGTTGTTAATAATTAGTTGACTAAAAGATAGAGTTAAGTTGTTAAGAACCTCAGAACGTGAACACCTTATTGTTATCTACGAAGTATAGCTGCAGCAGAGGAGGATTATGGAATTCTATTTTTAGGAGGAGGATTATGGAACTCTATTTTTAGAACCGAGGCAATTTAATTTGATGGATATAAAATTGTTTGCATATAATATGTTTTAAAACTGGTGTTTAAGTTTGAAAAAACACTTTTAATTATTTAAATGAGCGGTATTGAACAATTATTTTTAGATTTAAAATTTTAATTATTTAAATGAGCTGTATTGAACAATTATTTTTAGATTTAAAATTTTCATATATAGATTTAAAATTTTATTTTTGTAATTGAGTTAACACTAATTTTAAAAATTATATTTTAATAGCATTGTATAGACTTTTTAATAAATATATGTTAATAATAAATATTTGTTTATATTATATTATAAATAATGGTGTAACTATATACTAGTGGTTGATAAATATTGTATTTTTAACATAATAAGTATATGTTTATATTATGTTATAAATATTATAAATAATGGTGTAACTATATACTAGTGGTTGATAAATATTGTATTTTTATATAATATGTATTAAAACTGGTTTTTCATTTTATAAACATGGTTTTAACTATTTAAATGTGCTGTATTGAACAATTACTTTTAGATTTAAAATTTTCATAAATAAATTTAAAATTTCATTTTGTAATTAAGCTCATATAAATTTTAAAAATTATATTTTAATATCATTGTACAGATTTTTTAATAAAGAAATGCTAATAATAAATATATGTTTATGTTGTATTATAAATATTATAAATAAGGGCGTAACTATTTAATTATATGAGTGGTTGATAAATATTACATTTTATGATTTTATTGTTCTTTGAAAATGATTATATTTAAAATGTGTTAAAAAATTCTGAGAGTACAAATATATATATATATATATATATATAATAAAAATACTATTGGATTTAATAATAATTTATAAAAAATAGTAGTTAATTTGTTTATAAATTTAATTTTTAGTATAAGAATTTTGTCTAAATATTATAGCTAATTTTATATAGTGTTTTAAAAATGCGTTTTATAAATTTATCAACTATATTCAAATACTTATTTTTAATTGTGAAGTGGAATCCATATACATTTTGAAAATTTTAATGTACAATCAAAATAACTTTAGAAAAAAAGCATAATATTTAAATTACACTCATTCAAATAAATTTGTTTCCAAATTTAATTTAGAATTTAATGTAAAATTTTTAAAAATAAAAGATAGCATATCATATGTACCATGCATTATTTTTTCTTAAAAAAAATGAATATATATATATATATATATATATATATATATATATATATATATATATATATATATATATATCTGTGTGTGTATAGTAAAACTTTTTGTTTCAAATGAAAAAATTATATGTTATGAAACGAGCTCAAAAAAAAGATAGAAAAGATAGATCAATGCCTTAGAAATAAGCCTCTTCGAGGGGGAAACCTCCTTTACATTAGAAAGATGAACAATTCTTAGATGATTCAAATGACCTAGTAGTCGACTGTTGGTCCTCTTTCTGCAGCGCGAGGCCATTGGCCTCTGGCCTTCCATGGCCTCCTCAACCCCTGTCTCGGAGGGCCCCATTCAACCCGAGGCAGATGCGAACCTCCCTTCAGATGCTGATGCGTTCTCTGCCTTAGTTAAATCTCTACAGCCACAGAGAACTCGCCGGGCGTTGTCCAAGTTTGTTAAGAAACTGGATGGGTTGCAAGAGGTTGTCCTTCCTCCTTCGATTCCACGAATGGCTGCTCTTTCATTAGCAGAGCGGGGGCTCATTGGACAGTTCACTGGCCTATGGCCCTCCCCGAAAACTGTTCAGTGATGGATCGAAAGAAACTGGGCCGACAAAGTCAATAGCAAAATCGCTATCTGCTTCTGTGGAAAAGGATACTATACTTTCCACTTTGAATCCAGAGTTGATAAGGACCTAATCATCAGAAATGGGTCGTATTTCATGGATTCCCGCGGTCTGTACTTGAACAAATGGACTCCAGACTTCGATCCTGAGTTGGATGTCCCTAACGCTGTTCCGGTCTGGGTTCGTCTTCCGCACCTCTCGCTCCAGTGTTGGGGAGATGACTCGGTCTGAGCCATCGGAAATGCTGTTGGAAAATACATAGATCGATGTGAGCCCAAGGACAATATGCAGGCATGTGCACAGATATGCGTTGTAGTCGATCTCGGCAAAGGTCTTCCAGAAGAAATCAAACTAAAAGTGGACGATTGGACACATATCTAGCAGCTGGACTACGAGCAAATCCCTTTCAAATGCAAGGTATGCCACGAATACGGCCACTTCGCCAATCGCTGTCGAAAATTTGATAATGTTGAATCTGATCAATTAGAAGAACAATGGGAAACTGTAAAGAAAAAGAAGAGTGCCTTTGGAATGAAAGCAAACTCTGAAGAACCTCCCAAAACTGCCCCTCTCAAGCCTAATCCCCCCTCAGCTCTGTCCAAAGCCTCCCCCTTAGCTGTCCCTTCCCCCTTCTCTCCTCTTGGTCCACCCATTTTCCCCTCCTTGGGGCCATCCTCTGATTCCCCCCTGATCTCATCAAATCCCTTTGGTGCCCTCTCTCTCCGTGATAATGAACCCATGATCCCCCTTGAAAATGACCCCCAATCCCCCTTTCTCTTTCTCAACCCTGCCCCTCCCACTCCCTCGCCCCACCCTCACCCCGATCTACTAGAAGCTCCTCGAAAGAGCATGGAATCAATCTAGAAACTCAAAAAAAAAGGGCCTGGTAGGAAATCAAGCAAATAGCAAAGGAATGAAAGTGCTCAAAAAGACATCGCTATGGGAACTCAAAACCCCATAAAAACTTACATATTGGGGCAAAACAACAATGAAGCAACACATAACGAGCAAGGGGGACGAGCATCCCTCCGAAACCCAAATACTCAATGATCAAAGTCATATCATGGAACTGTAGGGGACTAGGGCACCCCTCAAAAATTGCTGCCCTGAAGGATCTCACAGCTTAGGAGAAGACAGGAATTGTAATGATTCAGGAAACAAAACAAAGATTGCAAGAGATGACAAGAATTATAGAACAGCTCACGCGTTATCAAGCACAAATATGTGAACCAAGAGGAGCTTCAGGCGCCATCACCATAATGTGGAATAAAAATACTTGGAAATGCACATCCAAAACTATCACTCCATACTGGATCAAAGTCACACTTGAAAAACAAGCAGAGGATAACCAAATAGTCCTGTACAACATTTATGCTCCGAACCATTTTAGAGATAAAGATCAGTGGTGGGCCACACTTGGGGAAGACATCCAAGCTGAAGAAAATAGGAATATCATCTTAGGGGAGATCTAAACCTTGTATTACATTCAAATGAAAAAAGAGGAGGCATTTTTACTCATGATCCTTACAGAGCAAAGCTAGAAAACATCATGCAAGAGTGCGATTTAGTAGACATCATCCCAAAAAATCATAGATTCACTTGGAACAACCGCAGGCTGGCTAGAGATAACATTCTGGAGCGCCTTGACAGAATCTTGGTAAATACTTCTTTCCTCTCTGATTTTTCCACTGCTCATGCTGACATTCTACCTTATTCAGCATCTGATCACTATCCCATCAGCATTGTCCTGGAAGCACACTGCCCATTGGGGCCATTGCCTTTCAAATATAATCCTCTTTGGCGTAACAATCCCATTGGGGATCAGATTGTCCAAATAGCTTGGCACCACCATATAGAAGGATCTCTGATTTTCATTTGGGAATGCAAGCTGAAGAATACAAAGCGCGCCCTGAAGGAATGGGTGAAGCAACACTACAAAGAACTAGAAAATGTCGAAGACGAGCTGAAAAATAAATTAAAAGACACTCACAGTAAAATTGAGGAAAATGGGCTTCCCTAAGAGAATAAAGATTTAGAAAGTGATATATACTATCAGCTATATCGGGTTAATAGGGATGAAGAGCAGAAGTGGAGAATTAAATCAAGACAGCTTTGGCTTCATGAAGGAGACAAAAATACAACTTTCTTCCATAAACAAGCAACTGTCCGGAAAGTCAGAAACAATGTCACCATGATTAATGATGAAGAAGGTCACCCTCAAAGAACCCAAGAAGCCATCAAGCAAACCGCCTTAGCCTATTACAGCACTCTTCTAACTAAGACAAAGGAAACAAAAGATTACTCAAACTTCTTACAGCATACGCCCAAAGGAGTCAGTGAAGATATTAATCCAGACCCGATTAAGGAGATGAATGAAGAAGAAATACATGATGCCATCTGGGCTCTCCAGCCAGATAAAGCCCTAGGCCCAGATGGCTTCCCTATCTGTTAATATAGATCATACTGGGGAGTAATTAAAAAATACCTGGTCAAAATGCTAAGATGGGTCCAACGCAAATGCAAAGTTGGAGGATTCACTAATGCCACCCACCTGGCCGTTATACCTAAAGAAAATCGACCTCTGACTTTCTCTCGCTTCCACCCAATATCCTTGTGCAACTCATCATATAAAATTTTGACAAAAATCTTGGCTACCTGACTAAAGCCAATCCTTCCCTCTCTAATATCTGAAAATGAAGGAGGTTTTTTGGCTAATAGGAAAATTTCGGACTCCATCCTTCTCGTCCAAGAGGCCATACACTCCAATCAAATCCGAAATGAGAAAGGCTTCATACTAAAGTTAGACTTAGCCAATGCCTTTGACCATGTCAGACACTCATTCCTGTTTGTTGTGCTCGAAAAAAAGGGTTTTGCCACATCCTTTATTAGCCTTATCAAAGCATGCATTGCAGGACCTTGGATATCTCCTCTTTTAAATGGCAGACCTAGACCTCCCTTCCAATCCTCTCGGGGCCTTAGACAAGGCTACCCTCTCTCACCCTATCTATTTATATTAATGGTTGAATATTTTAGCAGAGTTTTGGATTACAACCGTCGCATGGGCCTCATCACCAGAATCAAATTTGACAATGGTTTCAAAAACATTAATCACTCTCAGTTTGCCGATGATACTCTTTTAATGGGGGGAGCTTCAAAAATTATAGCCCGCCGCTTTACAACCCTTCTAGACAAATACATGAGTTATTCTGGAGGTCTGATAAATTATCTTAAGAGTTGTATATATGGCTGGAACACATCGTCACATGTCCTCCATAGGATTGCTTGTACTCTTGGGGTTCCTTATAAGCTGAACTAGGAGCAATTTACCTATTTGGGCATGCTTGTATGTGCTGGCAACTTGAAAGCTACAACCTGGGAAATTATTATTGACAAAATGAAACGAAAGATTCAGCATTGGGGCACCTCTTGGCTTAACCCTGCGGGGCGCATCACTCTCTTGAAAGCATGCCTCTCATCCTTGCCCTTATATTTATTTACTCTTATTCAAGCCCCTGCTAACTTCCATCTTAAAATGGATGCTCTCCTTCGTCACTTTCTTTGGCAAGGAGGAAGAAATGAAAAAAAAAATATAACTTGGTCAGCTGGAAGCAGGTCACTCAGCCTTGTGAGAATGGAGGGCTGGGAATCAGGTCATCCAAATTTCTAAACCTCACCTTTGCTGGCAAGCTAGTTTGGAGACTTATAACTGGAAGGAATGCTTGGTGGAAATATATTCTCGAAAAAAAGTATCTCAGCTGCCCAAGGTACCAGCTCTTGGATCATGAGCTTCCCAACAGAGCTTGTTCAAGAATTTGGAGGATGTCTAAAAAAGTTATCCCTTTTCTTGACCAAAACACTTCCAAAGTGCCAAAAGGAGGCAACCACATAAGAATAGGGGAAGACAACATTATGGGGCATCAGCCCATAAGCCAACGGCCTTGAACACAACAAATTCTAACTCACTTCAGCAGCGTAGGTATTCAAACTCCGGCTCAGATCTCTCAATGGGAAGCCCTCTCCCAATTCTGGAAAGGATGGAGTTTCCCTCATGTATTAGCAGATATAGAAACTAGCCTTAACAACCTGAAAACTCATCTTCATGGTATAGCGCTCACCAAACGCTGCCTTGCTGATGACTTCTGATGGGACCCCTCAGGCACTATCTACACTATTAAGGAAACATACCATCAGATTTGCAGCAGCGAGTATCCCATGGCAATCTGGGCGCATTGGAAACTTGTTTAGAAGGCTGAAACCCTACCAAAAATCAAATTCTTCTGATGGATCCTTTTAAGAGGGAAAGTCCTCACTGTTGAGAACCTCAGAAAGCGAGGAATACATGGGCCATCACACTGTCCAATTGCCAAAACGAAGAAGAGACAATCCAGCATCTGTTTATAGACTGCTCCTTTGCCTCAGCCTGCTGGAAAGAAGCCTTTCAAAGCCACAATCCCCCTTGGGTGCCTCGCACAAGCATATATGAAGTGTTGTATACATGGAAAAAGAGCTACCCGTGGGGAAGAAAAACAAACAATGCAGCCCGCAGGGTATGGAACACCTTGCCCTATACTCTTCTCTGGAACATCTGGTTAGCAAGAAACAGAAGGATCTTAAGGCACAACAACCAATGTTAGAAAAACATATAAAAAAGCTTGGAATCTCAACCTGGAAACACTATCCACAAAATGTCATGGGAATCTGAAGGTGATGGATCTGACAATTGAAGAAACGAATTACATAGGGTAGATTCTGGAAAAAAGCAGCATAGAACAAAAAAGACATGATCCCAGTAGCAGAGATAGGTCAATAAGCAACTGGAAAATCAGGATGAAAGATGAAGAATTTTCCCGGTGGCTCAAGAACAGTAATACTCATTATCTGTTTTTCGATGGAGCCTCCAAATCCAACCCAGGAATGGCTGGGGCTGGAGGTCTTATATGCAATGGTAATGGAGATGTTTTAACTGAATTTGAATGGGGACTGGGCCATGCTTCAAACAACAGGGCTGAAGCCTTCACCCTCCTCCAAGGTCTTCTCCATCTTCAAAAGCTTGGTATACCCAAGGCTACTATTATCAGAGACTCCGCCATCATCATTGGCCTGATGATAAGAAACAGGAAAGCTCAAAACCTGAGTCTTCACCAGATCATGGAGCGATGCTGCATTTTGGACCAGCAAATGAAAGGAAATCTCTACTATCACGTCCTTAGATCTCTTAATAAAAAAGCAGATAAATTGGTAAACAATGCATGTTTACACCCTCTTGGCATCCTTCGGTGCAATGGCATTGATCAATACACTTTCATACCATGATCAGGCTCCTTCCCTTCAGTAGACTCAATCCTCATCAGGTCTCTATTCACAGATTACTAATCTCTCTGCCTTGCCTCTCTGTGAATTTCCATCAATCAGCCTTCTACCCTACGGCAATGGCCTCTACAGATGCGACCCTCTCAAATCCAAACTTGAACTTTCTCAGCTCTGCCCTTCCAAATTACTCAATTCTCTGTGATCTCAGCATCTCCACCTTCCCTCGATTAGCCAACTACTTAACTTCTCCTGCCCACATTTTCCTCTCCTCTGTCTATCGACCCCAGGCGCAGAATGGGCAGGCCTTTTTGAAAATAGTTTTACAGTTACCTTAGGCAATCTTGTATTTCTGCAAATCCGATCCACAGAAACTTCAGATGTGCCCCTGACTACTCCAATCTATCTGCACAATTGGCACAACCTTTTCAACCGATTACCATCACAAACTTCAGGAAATCAATGATATCTGCAATGTTTGCTTGCGAGCTTCAGGTTCAACAGTTGAAGGCTGGTGCGACAAGAAGACAGTGTACATTAAGCCTCAGCAAGGGCCGCGTTCGATTCACAAGGCGCTACCGCTTTGCTGCAATAGATATGGACGATCTAGAACATGGTGGCTTGTGAGCAGATAGCAACTTCAGTGGGTGACAAACTCAACAACACTACAAAAATTAAAAAATGAAGTGTAAAACGTGTTACATTTTACTCTAGTTTGTCCGAATCTACACAACATTTCGATTCTACACAGCAACGCAAACAAGCTGTAATGTTGACTTCAAAAAATTGCTCGCATGAACTTCTACAAGAAGGCTGCAGGGGATCTACATGAAGTTCTACAGGAAGAGGCCGAAAGTGATTTTTGAAGGTTTGGAGGTGGAAAACTGGTGGGAGAAAGGAAACGAAGGTTGGATGAAGGTGTTAGAGGGTCTAGGACTCTGTCAATGAAGATCAAACATGAAGGAGATGGTTGGATTGGTTCAAAGGATAAGAAAGTGATTTTGCACAAGAATGTAGAAATTAAGGCAGTTTGGGAAAGTATGGCCAATGAGTGGAGAAAATCTTGAGAGATGGACTGGAGCAGGTTGGGTGATGAAAGGATGATAAGCTTGAATGTTTTTCAAGTGAGCTGCATACCTACTTCTGAAAACGGACCCAAGTAAGAACTAGAAAAGCAGAGTTTTACCTATTTTAACCCAATTCTGACCTAAAAACCAGAAAAGTGCTGAACAGAACTTGATGGACAGGAAGTTATGCAAGATAGCTATGAAAATTGAACAAGGAAAAATCTAAGCATGTAAATACAACTGATATCAACTTCTCCAACTCGAAATCACACACTAGCAATTGCATGGGAAAGCAAAAACAATGTTTTGGTGGGAGCAAGAGTGCCTTGGTCTCAATTCATGGTCCCAAGGAAGGAGAAAGGAGATCAAAGCCTACTTGGTAGCCTTTTTGTAGATATTTTTCTATTATTGTAGCAAACTAACTAATCAACCTAAAGCAAGAACAACTATTCTAATCATTAAAAGCGACCTAAGTAATAAAGCAAGATTTAACCTAAACAGCAGAAATTATTTCATGAATGTAAGAAAAACACATATAAATACAAGAAGGAGGTACTGGGCACTTGGGATGGCCCCAACCCCAAGAGCTACAACCCCCTTAGAAATATTAGTGCTGGTTCAAGGCTGAATTCATCTTCATTGATAAAAAAATAATAGTCGCATCACAAAACTGTCTACAGAAAGAGCTCGAAAATGAGTTGAATGTAGAGCTGCACTGAAGTGCAAAAATAGACTGTTCAATAGCTAAAATATAACTAAAAAAATTGTGGCCTTAAGGCTTCTTATTTATACAAATGGGGACCTACAACAGTCCTCCTAAAATCAAGGAACTCGTCTTCCTATAACTGAAGATAACAACAGTTGATGGAGAATTTGAGGTAAGGTCTCATAAATGCAGCGAACACCCTCCTACAAATCCTCTCCCTTGTTCTTCCATGAATTGGCTGCCAAATGCTCATTAAACCTTTGATTTTGTCTCAAAATTGACCAAAAATCTGCATAAAGCAGAAATTAGACTTTTTGGCATAATGACTAACCCAACTCACTCTATTAGCATAAATATAATAAAAAAAATGAAATAAACTAATGAGAATGGTAATTTAAGTTGAATTAAGAGGCAAAATGAGCCTGTATAATTACCCATTTCTAGGGCTCATCAGGCTTCAAATCCCGGCTTGACTTATTCAGCTATAGCTTTAGTCTAGCCATCTTGTGATGTTATTTCGATAATCTACTGTCCTTAAATCACGGTTAACTTAGATGAATATTTAATGCATTCTGCTATTGATAAGGTTCAACATTTCTTCGTCTCTTTTCCTGTTATCGTATTTTAAAAACTTTATTTATGTGACTAAATTTCATTGAAATGGTGAAGGGTCTTTGCCCCAATCCGTGAGGATAGCATGATGAAATTCCTTGAATTACCTTTCGCGTACTGTATTTATCATTTTATTACATATATTGTTTCCTCTGTTCTTCTCAAATTGTGCATGTTGTTTCGTTATATTTATATATAAATTTTTGTTTTGCTCCATCCCTGTTACTAAGGGTTTGGTATTCCTAGCAAGGGTTTTAGCATTCCAATGTTCGCAAGAAAAAATAAAATATCGGTAGTAATATGTTTATCTTTGTTTCGTGACTCTTTTTTTCAATACTGAAATATACTTGTTTAAACTTGTTTTCAATACTGAAATATGCTTCTTTTGACTTTTTTTCAATACTGAAATATAATTTTTTAAACTCTGCCATTTGTTATTTAATAAAGACTACTAATTTTGATGGTATTTTAACTAGCACACTAAGTAGTCTTCCTTTAAGCTAATTACATGAAAGTTATTTATAGACTATTATTACTAATTTCACAAATTAATCCATCAATTCCTATAGTCTAATATCAATTGACTTGTATATATATATATAGATATATACATAAAAAATTCCTAATTACTTCATAAGGAAATTTCACTTATCTAGTCACAATGCTTTCCATGTTAAGCCTACAACTAAGCCTTGCTCCTCGATATTTTACCTCCCAACCTTGAGACTACTACCTCTTGTAATCTACCCCTAAGTTATTCATGCACGCATGAACCTTTTTCTTCTTTTCCTATTATCAGATCCTAGTATCTCAGAACTATCTGGTCCAAACTAGACGTAGCTACTAAACTCTGACTGACATCTCAACACATAATTTCTTTCCTTTCTTTTCTTCTCCTCCTCGATCTGAGATACCCCTATCGTCTTGATATTTCTTAAGTGAATACTCAAGAAATTAGTTAGGGAAGATAACTGTCATCCTAACTACTTAAAAAGTAAAAGCAATATTTAAAAATAACTACTAATTTTCTTCTTCATAATTAATCCAAGAAATAGTTTTATAATTAAAGTAATAACAAATTGTTTGGTTTGCAATAAATTAAATATTTACATAATTGGGGGATATCACATCTTCCCCCCTAAGATGTAACATTATCTCGATGTTTTCCTTCTGAAAATAAATCTGGAAAGGATTCCTTCATAGTCTTCTCATCTTCCCACGTAGCCTCCTCCGGCCCATAGTGATGCCATTACACTTTAACGTGGGTGATAACTCATTTTCGCAGTGTTACTTCTCTCTGATCGAGTATAACCAGGGGCTCGACAAAGAACTCGCCTTCCGATTCCACCAGCTTGTTTAATAAATCTGAATTCAAAAAAATATGCTTAGTATATACATTGCCTGAATGTCTTATCAATTGATTATGTGGTTAGCATCATAAATGTATTTCTTAAGTAGAGAAATGTGAAAGACATTGTGCACATGAATATGGTTGGGTGAGGCCAGCTCATAAGCCAATGGTTCGATTCAAGCTAAAATTTGGAAAGGGCCGTGGAATTGGGTTGCCAATTTAGCACATCCGGTTCATTACAAGGTGCTTTTCTTGGCTCATACCCGAATGTAAACATGATACCCCATATGGAATTCCCAGAAGCTCCTCACCTGATTAGCAAAGTTCTTTTGTCGGTCCTGAGCAGATTTTAAATTGACTTCTACCCCCGAAAATCACCCCCTTGGGGTTTTGCGCAGTTCCTCAAAGACGCTAATGAAATTGCTGGTGAAATGCTGATGAAATTGCTGCTGAAATGCTGATGAATCTACTGCTAGAATGCCAATGGAAATACCTTGCCCGAGCAAGCACTCGAAGTTCTCTGGGGCTAATCGCGAGATCTCCGAATGGAGACACTCAATGCGCTAAACAGTGTTGCAGACTACCTAAATAGCTAGCATTCTCTAAGTCGAAATGACTATCACAAATGCTCATAACTAGAATGATCCCAAATGAGGGGGTTTCTCTCTATTTTATAGCCTTCGCCTCTCACAATCCCTAGGCTCACTTTCTCCTGCGTGATCCCCTTGTTGCCATGTGTTCCTTCCCTCCTGCGCAGTCCCTCCATGTGTCTATGTGGGCCCCATTTCTGCATCCCCCTTTGGCTCCCTTGGTTCCCCTTAAGTCACAACGTTGTGCTACCTAGGAAGTGAATTTTTATTCTAAAGTGAGTTATGTTCCCCCTTCCTCACATTTTATTTACAAATAACCATAGAAGGCAAAAATCTAACAAAAACAAATATTCCAATTAGTCATAGCTAATTAGGAATATTATAGTCTCCCCCGGAAAAATGTCGCTTGTCCTCAAGCAACTAAAGTGATGGATGCAGTAAGATCTCCTCACTCTCCCAAGTGGCATCCTCATCCAGCAAATTCTTCCACCTTGCCAAGAATTCTCGGACTGTCCTACTCTGCAACCGTCTTTCCCTAGAGTCAATGATAGCCTCCGGTTGCAATGCCAGATGCCCCTCATCATCCATGGGTGGTAGCTCATCTGTCACATCACCTGCTTCCCCAATGCCTTCTTTAGGCATGATACATGAAAAATCTTATAAATCTTGCTGCCTTGGGGCAACTCCAACTCATATGCAACTTGTCCAATCCTGCGTATCACCCTGTATGGCCCATAAAAGTGGGGCTTGAGCTTCTCAGCCCCCTTCTGCTTCAACAATGACTGTCAATATGGCCGTAATCATAGGTAGACCATGCCCCCTACCTCGAACTGCCTCTTCACCTGACCCCTGTCGGCATACAACATCTGCTGGTTCTGCACAGTAGCCATGTTATCCTTGAGAGCTCGAAGGATATCCTGACTCTCTTGGATCCAAATCTTGGCTCTAGGAGCCTTTCTATCACCAAACATCACGTCAGCAAAAGATAAAGGATGATACCCATAAGGCATGGAATGGTAACATACCAATGGACATGTGATGTGAAGTATTGTAGCAGTACTCCCCCAGATGCAACCACTTCAGCCATGCTCACTGCTGCCACTAACATAGTTACGTAAGCATCCCTCCAGCCACTTGTTAGCTATCTCTGTCTGTCCAGCCGTCTATGGGTGATAGCTGGTACTCAATGTCAACTTTGTCCCCACCAATCGGAAAAGCTCCTCTCAAAACCCACCCATGAAACGGTTGTCCCTGTCACTAACGATGGTCTTAGGAAGACCATGTAGCCTAAAGATCTCCCTGAAGAACAACTTAACCACCTGTGCTGCTGTATAGTGTGTAGATATGGCAAAGAAATGTTTGTACTTCATCAGTCGATCAACGACGACAAAGTTACAATCCTTGCCCTGTACCATGGGCAACCGTGTGATAAAATCCATCGAAATATTCTCCCATTTCCCCTCCGGAATGGGAAGAGGCTGCAATAATCCTGTAGGATGGCTCATCTCTCCCTTGTTCTTCTGGAAAACATCTCACTCTCGGATGTGTTGGAGTACATCCTCCTTGAGGCCCTTCCATGAGAACCTCTCCCTAATGGCCCTGTAGTTTTTGGTAAAACCCTGATGTCCTACCAATGGGGAATCATGTGATGCCTGGAGTATCTTCTTCTTGAGCTGAGACCCCTTAGTCAAGAAGATCTAGTCCCTGTAGTAGATGATCTCATAGACCACCTTGTACTTGTCATCTGCCACCTGCCCATCCAAAACCTCACATGCAAATCTATCCTTGGAGTACTCTACTAAGACTCAAGCCCTCCAATCTGTATCCAAGCTCATAAGAGACACGTGGATGGTCTACGTGAAAGGGAATCTACTACCACATTGTTCTTACCTTTGACATACTCAATGTCAAAGTCATATTCTTGGATCTTACTGATCCACTTCTGCTGCCTCTCCTGTAGCTACTTTTGCTCCAAAAATAACTTGAGGCTATTGTGATCAGTCCTCACCCTGAACCTGTTGCCTACCGAATACTACCGATACTTAGCCAATGCATGCATGATGGCCAACATCTCCTTGTCATATATGGAATACAAACTCTCATTCGGAAGGAGCTTCCAGCTCTCAAATGCTATAGGGTGACCTCCATGCATCAATACTACGCCGATCCCCTCTCGCGACACACCAACTGCAAAAAAAATGGCTGCGTGAAATTTGGCAATGCAAGTAACTCTTGGATAGCCCACTCAATCTCATCCCGATAGGCCTTGGGGTGCCTATAGGGGGTGGTAATCATGGCCTGTATGCCCTGCTCAAGCTCGATGGTGTGCTCAAACCCCCGATTTGGTGGCTATACAGGTGGAATCTCCCCAAACACTAAGACATACCGATCAAGGATAGACTGTACCTCTGGGTGTACCTTCTACCCTGTAGTTCCTACCTCTGATGCATGGGAGACATGCCTACATCTGATGAGCTGAGACAGTATGAGGCGAATATGTGTGTTGTCCCCATATCTTCTCATGCCTCCCTGTCTTCTCATCATCCCACTCCATCTCCAGGGTCTTCCAATCTGTCCTGGCCTTCCCTACAATGATAAGCAACTGAACACCTAATATCATCTTGGTGTCTGGAATATCGACCACAAAAAAGTGGTCAATCAATGTGTAGGTGCCCATCATCACTGAAACCTCTAGAACATAACGAGCACACATCATGGTCTGATCTCCTAGGACCAATATTGAAAACCCATCGAAGCTCTCTGTCTGTATACCTCTCTGCTCAACCATCTGGGCATCGATGAAGTTGTGGGTTTCCCCACTGTCAACCAAAACTGATACGCACTGGCCATGTACTGTCCCTCATACACGTAATGTCAGATACATGGGAACTCTCCAAAATGTTGCAAGGGCCCCTCCTGTGGGTGCAAAAGATGCACCACCTGCTGTTGGGGGTGGAGGTGGCAAAGGTCCCTATATGGCATGGCTATCTCCTACCTCCACATCCTCCTCGTCATCCTCTTCTCCACTGCTCTTAGAGAAGACTCAATAAAATGTTCTTTACCAGCAGCACATCTATGTCCTGGTGCCCATGGCTCCTGACAAGTGTAGCACAACTGCTTCTTCTTCAACTCCCTCCTAGCATCATCGTCAAGCTGTACTCGTCCTGGATTCCCCTTCGGAGGTGTAATCCTCACATCCTTCCCCTTAGACTGGAAATTCTGTCTCTGGGTCCTGGGTAAGACATCCTGTAAGTCCCGGGTCCTGCTGCTAGCGTCCTAGAGTGTAGCTGGTCTAGTGGATCAGACTAGACCCCGAAGTGGCTCTGCTAACCCCTCAACATACATATAGAACCTCCATGCTGTGGAGAGGTCTGGCACCATCACGGAGACCCTCAAGAAATCTACAATGTAGGTCTCTGGGCTCCTTGTCTGTTTGAGCCTCCTCAGCTCAACGAAATGCTGCTTTAGATCTCTCCGATCAAATCTCTCCATCAGTCTCCTAGTAAACTTGGCATATGACGTCACTGTGGAGTGCCCCAATGTAACCATCCCATGAAACCACCAATCCTGGGCCTTGCCATCCAAATTTAATGTTGCCACCTTGATGGCCTCTGCCTTCGACATCTGGTTAAGCTGGAAATAAATGTCCAGCTTCTCCACCCAAGACTTTGCTGAACTATTTTATGAGCCATCAAACGTAGGCAAGTGGAATCTGCTCGCTGCACGATGGGTGTTGCCATCATTGTAATGCCGGTACCCTCTGTGATGATCGTGGGGTCTTCTATCCCACTGGAGCTGAACAAAATCTTTGAATGAGAGGGCTTCCCTGAACTCCTACCCATAGGCCTGGTACTCTACAAAATAATCGCCCATATGCCCTGGGCTCTGCCTCCTACTGGGCTGCGGCCCTCGTGTCTGCTCCTAAGAAGGTGGGCATGGTAGAGCGTGTAGGGGCATGTGAGACCCCCTGCTGCGTAGTATCATGCTACTCTGGAAAGTGATGGGATGCACCTGATCCCTCACTGATATGAAGAAATCATGGGCTCTCCCACTGTCTGGCCTCTACTGCCGTGAATCTCTGCTCCATCACCTCAATCTGACTCGACAGATCCTACACTTGGAGCATATCCACAATTCTCTTCCTGTCCTCGTCTGCCATCTCCTCTACGTCCACTACTGGTTCCTCTTGTTATGCATTTGCCACAGGAACACAATCTCCCTTCCCGTAGGTATTCTCCAACCTATGCCCAGTGTCTCTGTATCTCTAACCTCTATAACAGATATAAGGTTTTTCCCTCGGTGTCATAGATTGATAGCTCCACAGGTTGAGCCAGATCTATGCTTTGATACCACTGTAATATCCCTAACCTAGGCTATTCCTCAAACCCCAACAAAATCTCCAACCAAATATGTGCAAATGATATAATAACCCAGAAGTGATAAAATAACAGTGGAACAACATATAATAATGTAAACCAGAAATATAAGTAGATACACAAGAAATGCATCGATAAATGCTAAGCCATTTTATTATACTGAGAAATAAATGATTACAAGAGGCGATTAGATAGATGACACCTCGACTTGCACAAGGCAAGTGAAGACATACTCTCAGAATGACAAGAATGGCCTCTCTGCATGGATGCTGCTGCTGTGCTGCTAGAAAACAAATGATGATTTGGGGTTGCTCCCCCCTCAGAAAAAGCTAAAACTCTAGATTCAGGCTCTACTCAAGAAACCCAGAAAAACCCAGAAAGCTTTCCTGGAATGGCCTCACACTGATCTACGTCCCAACTGCTGGAAAACTGTTGTTTTCCTGCTGCTGTTGGAAATCGAATGAGGATTTGGGGCTACTTCCCTCCTTAGAAAAGGCTAAAACTCTAGAATCAGACTCTACTAAAAAAACTAGCAAAACCCAAAGAGCTTTTCTAAAATGGTCGACCCCTGAAAATCACCCCCTTGGGGTTCTGCGCAGTTCCTCAAAGATGTTGATGAAACTGCTGCTGAAATGCTAATGAAACTACTGCTGAAATGCTGATGAATCTACTGCTGGAATGCCAATGGAAATACCTTGCCCGAGAAGGCACTCGAAGTCCCGTGGGGCTAAGGGTGAGATCTCTGAATGGAGACACTCAATGCACTAAACAGTGTTGCAGACTAGCTAAACAGCCAGCATGCTCTAAGTTGAAATGACTATCACAAATGCTCATAACGAGAATGATCCCAAATGAGGGGGTTCCTCTCTATTTTATATCCTCTGCCTCTCACAATTCCTAGGCTCACTTTCTCTTGCATGATCCCCTTCTTGCCATGTGTTCCTTCCCTCCTACGTAGTCCCTCCATGTGTCCGCGTGGGCCCCATTTCTGCGTCCCCCTTTGGCTCCCTTGGTTCCCCCTTAAGTCACAACGTTGTGCTACCTAGGAAGTGACTTTTTATTCTAAAGTGAGTTATGTTCCCCCTTCCTCACTTTTTATTTACAAATAACTATAGAAGGAAAAAATCGAACAAAATCGAATATTCCAATTAGCCATAGCTAATTAGGAATATCACAGCACCAAGTCCCTATTAGTTTTACTAGCACCAATGAGAAAGAGGCACCAACACCCTCTTTGATAAGTATTTGATTAGCTTACATGACATACCAAGTACTTTATTTTCAAGCACCCAGTTTCTAGAGGCACTAACACCTAAGAGCCCCAACGTGGTGAACCTACAAGTAACTATTTCATATGATTTTCATACTATATCTATAGATGTCTTATTTATATGCATTTCTCTCAGCTATGGCTCTTACTAAGACTCAAACATAGCCTCAATCACCTCTCGACCCTATGATATCCTTTGTGGCCTTCTCTCTACTTAGCCCACTTAACTAGTGTCCTTGTCTTCTCTTAAAAAACATACAAAAACATTAACCCCATGTCTCTCCTAGTCAAACCACATTTTGTTCATGTTTTCTATCTACAAATGACTCTATTCCCAATATTCACTACAATGATTATGGAATAGAGGTGGCTTTCTTTTACTCTTACCGAGCATGACTGTGCACTTTAGTATAGCTCGCCTAGCTCAAAATTGAACTTCATTTACCAAGGATTATCGTCATTAATTGTCACATAGCTCTAGAAGTATTTTTCAACCACCAGAATGAGCCACAAAATTGTCTTTAATTCATCAAAGCCATATTTTGCACTCTATTTCAATCTTTGATCTTCAATGAGATAACTATAACTCAATAATGGGATAACCAACCTTTTCCATGATAGGTCTCATATTTCATAGTCTCTTCCACTGCATTACCATGAACATTAAACCACAATTAATACTCCCAGAAAGAATTCCTCTCAAATGAATCAACCAAGACTCTGTGATTTCTTGTTCATCAATTGATCTATCCTTTTATAATTGTTGCACACCAAGACTTATGGGAAATTAACCTGTAGCTTCTCCTCTTGGTAAATATTTCTTTATCACACCTTCAAAGGCTCAACCATTGCAAAAACCATCATGTGTTTCAACATATCATTTATATCTTCACTCGACTCTAACACCAAGTTCTCTTATTCAAAACTAGAGTGTTTTAAAATTTATCATGAAAAACTTCAGTTTTCATTGTAGCTTAAAATGGATATGTTATTGTTATCTAGGAAGTATAGCAAAAGATGTTATTTGTTGGGTATGGAGCATGATTATTTAGAGGTCTTTGTTTCAGCCGAATGTATACCCCAGGAATTTTGTACAACCCTCCCCACCAGGGGGTGAAGGGGGGGCTTCTCCCCCCATGGGGGTTCACGGGGCTGATCCCCCTTGGCTGGGGTGTCCGGGGGCCAGTGGTTCCCCAGCGGGGGTTTTGGGGGCAGTGCCTTGAAGCTAAAAACATATGTAAAATTGCCTTGTAAAAGTATAGTAATTTCTAGTCAATCTGGGTCGTTCCTTTGGGTGATGATAAACCATGTAAAATTGTTGGAATGGGTAAGGTTCTTGTAAAACAACAGAATGGAAACGAATGGCTACTAAAGGAGGTAAGGAATGTTCCAGATCTGAAGAAAATCTGATTTCAACAGGGCAGTTAGGCGATGAAGGTTGTGTGATGACTTTCACAGATAAAGCTTGGAAGGTCACCAAAGGAGCCCTGGTAATAGCAAGAGGTGAAAAGGTTGGTACATTGTATTTATGCAATGGTATTTCTAACTATGTTAATGCTTTAACTTCCAAAGTAGCAGATGCAACATTATGGCATCATAGGCTCGGACACATGAGTGAGAAGGGGATGAAGATTCTTCACTCAAGGAATTTGTTGTCAGATTTGAAGAATGTTGATTTGGACTTCTGTGAGAATTGCATTTATGGAAAACAAAAGAGAGTTAGATTTCTTAGAGTTGGGAAAGAAAAGAAGAGCGGAAAATTAGATCTTGTGCATACAGATGTATGGGGACCTGATTAGGAACCATCTATCGGTGGCTCTAGTTATTATGTTACTTTTATTGATGATGCAACTAGAAAAACTTGGATTTATTGTATTAAGAATAAATCTAATGTATTTGATACTTTCAAGAAATGGAAAGCTTTGGTTGAGATTAAGATAGGAAAGAAATTGAAGTGTCTTAGATCAGATAATGGAGGTGAATATTGTAGAAAAGAGTTTGATAGGTACTTTTCAGAGCATGGAATTCACAGAGAGAAGACAGTTCCAAGAACACCACACGAAAATGGTGTCAGAAAGGATGAAGAGAACAATCATGGAGCATGCAAGGTGCATGAGATTACATGTAGGATTGCCTTTACAATTTTGGGCAGATGCTATAGATACTGTTGTTTATCTAATAAATAGAGGGCCTTCAAGTTCCTTGGATGGTGGTGTTCCAGAGGAAGCATGGACAGATAAAAAGGTAAACTACTCCTTTTAAAGCCTTTTTGTTGTGAGGCCTTTATCCATATTAATAAAGAAAATATAACAAAGCTTGAGGTAAAATCAAAGAAATGTACCTTTATTGGATATGGTGTTAATGATTTTGGTTATCGCTTATATGATTATGAAAATCACAAAATCATTAGGAGCAAAGATGTAATATTCAATGAAAAGGTCTTGTATAAGAATCAGTTGCAGGAAAATAAACAGGAAAAAGAAAACAAGGAATACACAGTTCTTGATGAGATCACTGAAAAAGTAAAGGTACCTGAAAATAATAATAATCAACAACCACAACAACATCAACCACCACAACAGAAACAGACACCCCAAACACCTGAAAGTCGTGTTAGAAGATCTACCAGGATAAGTATACCCCCTGAACGATTTTTTCCTTCATTATATTATTTATTGTTGACTGATTCTGGTGAACCCAAATGTTATGAATAAGCAATGCAAGTTGAAAGTAGGAAGAAGTAGGAGCTAGATATGGAAGAAGAGATGGACTCCTTAATGATAACTAGACTTGGAACTCAGTTAGGTTGCCTGCAGGTAAAACTACATTGTAGAATAAATGGGTTTACAGGCTGAAGGAAGAAGATGGAGGAAAACAAAGGTACAAAGCTAGAGTTGTGGTGAAGGGTTTTGCACAGAAGAACGGTATTGAATTTGATGAAATATTTTCTCCTGTTTTTAAAATGAATTCAATCAGAACTATTTTAAGTCTAGCAGTTTAATATTTGCATCTTGAGCAGTTAGATGTAAAGACAACCTTTCTCCATGGGGATTTGGAGGAGGAGATATATATGCAACATCCACAAGTATATGAGGTGAAAGGGAAGTAGAAAATAGTGTGCAGGTTGAAAAAGAGCTTGTATGGCTTAAAACAGGCTCCAAGGTAGTGGTATCTAAAATTTGACAAGTTTATTTCTAAACAAGGTTATACTAGATGTCACTCTGAACATTGTGTTTATCTGAAAAATAAAAATGATGGCAGTTATATTATATTGTTATTGTATGTGGATGACATGCTTGTTGCAGGGTTTAACATGTAGGAAATAAATGTGCTCAAAAGAAAATTGGCAAATTCATTTGCAATGAAGGATTTGGGAGCTGCAAAACAAATCCTTGGTATGAGAATAACTAGAGACAGAGAAAATCACAAATTAACATTGTCTCAGAATGAGTACATACAAAAGGTGTTAAAAAGATTTAATATGCACAATGCAAAACCAGTTAGTACACATTTTTCTCGCCATTTCAAACTTATTAAGGAAATGTGCCAAAGACCCAAGAAGACATCGACTATATGTCTAAAGTTCCATATGCAGTAGTAGTTGGAAGCTTAATGTATGCAATGGTCTGCACAAGGCCTGATATTGCACATGCAGTGGGAGTTGTAAGTAGGTACATGAACAATCCAGGAAGAGAACATTGGATGGCAGTGAAATGGATTCTCAGATATTTGAAAGGTACCACAAATCAAGCATTATGTTTTGGTGGTTCAAACTTTTCTCTATAGGGATATGTTGATGCAGATATGGCAGGTGACAGAGATAACAGGAGGAGCACTACAGGATATGTATTTACTGTAGGTGGAACAAATGTCAATTGGGTTTCAAAAATCCAAAGTGTTGTTGCACTTTCAACAATAGAAGTAGAGTATGTTGCTGCTACAGAGGCTAGTAAAGAAATGATTTGGTTACAAAGGTTTATGGGTGAATTAGGTAAGGAGCATGATATGGGCACGTTATACAGTGATAGCCAAAGTGCCATTCATCTTGCAAAGAACTCAACATTTCATTCCAGGACTAAACACATACATCTCAAGTACCATTTCATACGAGCAGTGTTGGAAGATGGAGATTTGAAGCTAGAAAAGATACACATTAGCTAGAATCCTATAGATATGCTAACAAAAGTTGTAACGAGGGAGAAACTGAGAATATGCTCAGTTTCAATTGGTCTTCAAGGATGACGATGAAGATGAGAAACAACGAGGTCCAAAGAGGAGTCATTGTCCAGCAAATGAAGTAGTGGTGGAGTTGCTACAATCATTCTCCAAGTGGGAGATTGTTGAGTATGGAGCATGATTATTTAGAGGTCTTTGTTTCAGCCAGATGTATACCCCAAGAAGTTTGTACACCCCTCCATGTGGGGGGGACTTGTCCCCCCCGCGAGGGTTTGGGGGGACCGATCACCCCTGGCTGGGGGGTCTAGGGGCCAGCGGTCCCCCGATGGGGGTTTCGGGGGTAGCGCCCCTAGAAACTAAAAACAGATGTAAAATTGCCGTGTAAAAGTATAGTAATTTCTAGTCAATCCGGGTTGTTCATTAGGAGGATGATCTCACGGTAGAACTTATGTTTAGTTTAGGGTTTTTTTCCCTAGAAGGAAACCCCTCTCTTCGTATGAGGGCATTGTATTGATGCTGTTTAATATAGATGTGTATTCTCCGAGTGAGAAACAGAGAGGTGAGACTGTGAGAGAAAACAAAGGATATTACAATGGATCTGCTGTAGGTTGTGTCTCTTCATTTTGTTGGATAATAGAAAGGAAGGACTGACTGTACAGGGTGGATGTAGCCCAAACTGGGTGAACCACGTATATCTATGTCTCTCTGGTTTTATGCGTTTTCTGTGTTTATATTTATGCAATATTCTATGAGTTCCATTGCTCTGTAATGTATAATTTTCTAACAGTTATTGTTATCTAGGAAGTATACCAACAGAGAACAGAATTATGGAACTCAAGTTTTGGAACTGAGGTAATTTATTTTCATGGATATGAATTGTTTTGCATATAATTTTTAATAAAATTGGCTTTTAAGCTTATAAAAATGGTTTTAAGTATTTATATAATGTGTTATGTTTTAAATTTGTATTAACTTTTATTAAGAGATAGATTTTAAATTTTATATTTGTAATTGATTTAAAATAAGTTATAAAAATTATGTTCCCCTCGCAGGCTATAGACATTTTAACAAAAAAACTCTAATAATAAATATATATTTATTAGAAAATAGTAATAATAAATATATATTTATGTTACATTATAAATAAGGAGTTGGTGTAACTATTTGATTATATGACTAGTTGATAAACATTAGAATTTTTGAGTTTATTGTTTTTTCTTAATTACTATATTAAAAATAAGTCAAAAATTTTAAGAATAAAAAAATGTTGTTTTTAATAAAAATATTATATGACTTAATTATGAAAAAGTGATTCATTAATTCATTTACTTTTAAATATAAGAAGTTGTCATAAACTATTATAGTTAAGATTATATGATGTGTTAAAAATATTTTTCATTAACTATATTAAAAAATTCTTAAACTATAAGTAACAACATCAAATTAACAACATTAAATCAGTTGATTGTGAAGATTAAATTGCTTAAATACTAAATCACTCTATTAACTCATAATAATTAATATTAAATCAATTCATTAACTCATAATAAATAACTAAACGGTGATCCTGATTCTAAATCATATATAAACGCAAATTTAATTTCTACAATCAATAAATCACTTCATTAACTCATAATAAATAATTAAAAGGTGATCCCGATTCTGCTTCTTTAACATGCTCAGTAACATGCTTCTTTAACATGCTCAGTAACATGTTACTTTCAAGAATTGAGAATGATGGAAATCAACGCGATATTGAAGTGATTTCTATCACTGATCTGAGAGTCGTCTATAGGATCATCATCATTATAAGTGCAATGGATTGTATGCTCTCTACTGTTCGCCTGGAGAACTACTCTTCTTGCAACTCTCAATTAGATTTAGTGCAAAATACAGACAACTCATATTAAGTAAAATACACACAACTCATATCAAAAATCCAATTCTGCCCATTGTTTTGGCATAATAAGCTTTCAAAAATTATTTGTCTCTGCGTAGAAAAGAAATCAATGCAGTTGAGCTTCAAACACAGTGAATTGTGAATTTGATAATCTATTGAAGGTTAAGTTAGCATCATCAAAATATTACTCCATGCAGTTTGTGCTTGATCTGCGTCCTCACTGCCACATTTGGGTTCTTCACAGCCAAGCTCAACATGGCTTCACCATAAAGCGTTCCTGAGTGTGGGATTGAGTGCGCTGAGCTTCAAATCCAACCTCTCATTAATGTTTCTACAACAACAACTTGTCAACAACACATGCTCATGTGTTGTATTGAAAAATTACTTTTAGATTTAAAATTTTCATAAATAAATTTAAAATTTCACTTTTGTAATTGAGTTAATATAAATTTTAAAAATAATATTTTAATATGATTGTACAGATTTTTTAATAAAGTAATGTTAATAATTAATATATATTTATGTTATATTTTTTTTCCACTGGAAAAATCCGTAACATTTCATTAATATGAAAGATTACTTATGTAGATGCTTATCGCATATGCCATTTTCACTGTTTCTCTGTACATTTACAAAAATTGCATGTGTATGCTGATTTGTTTTACCGCTCATGTTTGTGCTATGTAGGCTGTATAGATTTTGATGCCTTATTGGCATCCTTCAGTCTGTTACATAAAAATATTATACAAAAATACTGTCATGTACAAAAAAATGTCTATATAGTGCTGCTGTCATACTGCTGATATAAGTTAAGTCGCATGTAGACACACTGTAGGATATGCCGGGTCTATATATGGACGATGATAAAATTTTTGTTCCTGTTGGTCCAAAATCTCGGATATCTCCCAATATCATTGTTCCATCAGCGCGGCCTCCTTGGAAAATTTGTCAGCATCCTGGTTATGTTCCCTGTAGATGTGTGAAACAGTGATATGGTTAAAAGCCGCTTTCAACTGAAAAAATTCATCAAGAATGACTCTGAGTGTGTGCATGTGACATGTAGAGATATTATTGAACCAATTTATGATAATCTGTGAATCCCCGAAAATGTTGATGCTAGTGCAGTGATGGCTTAATGCAAAGTGTAGCAGGTGTCGCAGGGTTATGAGCTCAGCAAAGTTGTTTGTTCCAGCACCCAATCCCGCTTTAATGATGTAGGAGTGATTTTCAGTTAAGTGCAGGATGAAGCCACCCCCACAGCTTTGAACATTTGCTGCTCCGTCAAAGTATGCCCATGGGATACCCCGATCAATGATGGGAGGAGGATTTGGCCTGCGCAGTTTTGGGGGAGGCGGATCCGGAAGCTCGTTGAAAGCAGAGATAATGCCAGCCTCTATAAGGGGCCAATGAATAGCCTTCTCATCGAAGATCATTTGGTTCTTTCTTTCCAAATTGACCAGTTAACTATAATGGGCAAGTTTGCCGCTTTCGAGCCCTTGTTTCGATTGCCCCATTCTATCCATGCGTTAATAAGATCAGTACCGCTCCATTCCCCTGTGAAATGTATAAACGGTTTTATATTACTCCATACGAGCTGTACAGATTTGCATCGCAGGAATAGGTGTTCTGTAGTTTCACTGTCGGCTTTACACAGAACACATCTCGTCGGACCATGTTGAGCACGGCGCATGAGATGATCTCCCGTGGGGATTCTGTTTCTGAGAGCACACCATGTAAAGAGTTTCGATCGAGGCGAGGCAGTTAGCTTCCAAATATTCTGCCACCATCTGTCTAAGACTTCCGGTTTCCTCTGCTTGATTATCTGAATGTAACCCTCCTTTGGAGTGTATGTCCAGCTTTCAACATGATGCCATACAAGTTCATCTGATCCCTCCATAATTCTGATGTGGGACTCTGTCAGGGCCACACAGTATTCGCGCCAGGCTGTGTGCCATCTCTGCGGGAGGTTTAGTTGGGTGGCAGTCTTCCAAGCCTGATGGAAGATATCGGATTGCTCTTGATCCGCTATCTGTGCAATCACCCTGATGCCTTATGCTGTGAGGAATTCCACCAGCGCTTGTGGAAGCAGATGTCTCCCACCACTACCACTCCAAGGGTCAATGCCTATGCGTGCTCTGTCTCCATTCCTTATTCGCCACACAATGTTGTTTCTGATGAGCGGAAGAGAGTGTAAGAGAGCTTTCCATATTGAAGATATGCCCGTTTTGTTCCATGTAGGGAGCCTGGCCCATTCAATAGTGTTGAGGGGCCAAATGTATTTGTGGTAGGTGATATTTTTCCATAAGCTATGAGAGGTCAGCAGGGCCCAGCCCATTTTGGCTGCGAGGGCACTAGCAAAAGAGGGGAGATCCTTCAAACCCCAGCCACCCCATTTCTTGGGTAGGGCGATTTTGTTCCAGCCTATCCATGCAAATGTGCGCTTTTCTTTATTGCCCACCCATAAGTATCTATTGCAGAGATGCTGAAGCTTAGAAAGGATATTCCGAGGAATCCGTGCGAGTGCCATCCAAAAGACCGGTGTTACTTCCAGAACCGATTTGATCAATGTTAATCTACCTGCTCTGGATAGATATCTATAACACCAACAGGATATCCTTTTTTCCACTTTTGAGACCAGCCAGATCCAATCCGCAATCTTTTGGTTAGTGGGTTTTAACCAGTAACCGAGGTATTTTAACCCTCTATCCAGAGGCTGTGTGGAGTAAGGGAATGCTTGGCTAGCTGTGAAAGATTCATTGACTGAGGTGCCAACCAATGTAATAGTAGACTTTGCCCTATTGACCTCCATCCCAGTGGCATGAGCAAATAGCTTTAGGATCCTGTTGAAAGTAGAGGTATCTTGTATGCTTCCATCAAGTAGGATAAGGACATCATCAACGAATAGCAGATGTGTAAGAAAGCACTCGTCTGATATTTTAAGGCCTCTGATGGTTCCATCCCTTTTAGCTGAGATAATAAGGCGACTTAGAGCTTCCATAACCAGGAGAAAAAGGAGAGGAGATAAAGGGCAACCTTGTCACAACCCTCTCTCAGAGTGGAAGAAATGTGAGGCTGCTCCATTAATAAGAATGCTGTAGGTGGGGGATGTAATGCAAGCCATGATCCAATTGATGAGAGGGAGAGGGAAGCCAAGATGGATAAGAATCATCTTGATAAAGAGCCAACTAACTCAATCAAAAGCCTTGGAGAGGTCGATCTTAAGGAGGATGCATTTGAGATGCTTGGTCCATATGGACTAAATAACTTCCTGGTCAGATCCAATGGCTTCGTGTATCTGTCTGTTTTCCAAGAAAGCAGATTGCTGGGGGGCAATATATTTAGACAGAATGGGCCTGATCCGGTTAGCAATGATTTTTGAGATGATTTTATAGAGGAAATTGCACAGGGAGATAGGTTGGAAGTCATCAAAGGATGTAGGAGAGTCCGATTTGGGGATGAGAGCAATGAATGTGGAATTTATGGCATGATAGAGTTGGCCCGAAGTTCTACTCTCCTCAACCACCTTCAGGATATCTTCACCCATGATGTCAAAGAATGCAATATAGAACTCAATAGTACATCCATCAGGGCCTGGACTCTTTTCCTTCTGAAACCACTTAATAGTGCTTTCTAATTCTTCCATAGTGACAGGATCAGTGAGAGCGCCAATGTCTTCATTGTTTACAAACCTAGGAAAATGAGAGGCCACATTGATGATTTCAGCTAGGTTTGTTCCAGCAGGGTTCTTGAATATTCCTTTGAAATGTGCCGAGCCGAGATGGGAGAGCTTATTAAAGGTGTATGCCAATCCTCCATCCGGGAGGAGGAGATTCCAAATGGTATTTGCCACTCGCCTTCCTTTTGCGAAGTTATGGAAGAATCTTGAGTTCTCGTCCCCAGCTTTTAGCCACAAAGCCCTACTCCGCAGCCTTAGCGATTCCTCCCTGAGCTTGAGAATATTTTTCTTTTGCTTCTCCAAATCTACTAGACGGGTCTTGTTCTCTCCTGTGACGAACCCCAAGTTTCTCTCATCCAGAAGGGATTTAAGTTCATCTTCCACCATAATGAGCTGTTCGTCCTCCCTTGCCTTTTTTGCCTTGGCCCACTCAATCACTATGTGTTTGAGCTCAGTCAGATTTTTGACAAAGCCCCTTGCCATCGAGGATTCTCTATTAATGGGATGGGCTTGCCAATAATCCGAGACAATTTTGGAGAAGCTTGGATCCTGGAGCAATAGGTGGTTAAACTTGAAAGGGGCTTTTGGCTTTGGATGAGGACCCATGATCTCCATTAAAATTGGAGAGTGATCAGATATGCCCCCGAATCCAACCCACTGCTTATAATGGTGTAGCTGATGAATCAAAGGGCCTTTCATCAAGAATCGATCAAGTTTGCGAGCCAGCGCTGCTGTCCCAACCCTTCTGTTCCTCCATGTTGGGAGAGGGTTCTGCATGGGGATGTCGATAAGATCATGTTGCTCAAGAATTCTTCTCATGAAATCTAAGATGGGATCTACTTGCGCCGAAGAGCCCCAAGACACTCGAAACCCCAGAGAGAAGTTCAGATCACCCCCCAGAATGATGTGGTCCAGAGACATCAGGCTCCTGCTGAGAAGCATTCTCCAAAAGCTTTCCCTCTGCTGGCATGGACCATAGATATTGATGATACGGAGGGAGAGACCGAGGTCCATTGAGATGATGTCAGCTCCCATGAAACCAAGACCTCCCCAGGAGGAGTCCAATCTGATGGATTTTGGATTGTAACCAAACGCCAGTCCACCCGATCTACCAATGGCATCCATAGCTATGAAATGCCATTTGGGCGATAAGGAGCTCAGGATGTGGGAGATGGACTCAGCGGGACCTAGCGTTTCTTGAAGGAGAATGACATCCGGGAGTTCGACCTCAAAAAGTCGTTTGAGTGCTAGTTTTTTGGGGGGACTAACCAAACCCCTGCAATTAAAAGAGAGGCACTTCATGAGGGACCCCTCTTCGGGGGGTTTGTTGCTCTAAGGACCCCGTCAATGGTGGATTGTCGGCCAGATGCGACTTCAGCACCAGCATGTCTGATAGCCTTATTTAGATCAGATTTCCTACCCCTGGTGGAGGAGGATCCCAAACCCCAAGGAACAATGCCCAGCCCTATCTGGGGTTCATAGGGTTCCGGATGAGAGGTCCGGAGCCGGAGGGAATATGGGTGGGGGGGGATTTTCCTTACTGAAGGATCAGAGGGAGGCGACGATGAGAGAGGCAGGGAAGGTGGAGCAGTGGAGGGAATCAATGGGGGCGGGGGAATAATGCAATGCGCCATAGAACATGTAATAGAATTAACAAATTCTGATGAATGTGCAATTGAGATAGAGGGAGAAATAAGATTTGTACCCGTGGCTTGTGCGGCTACAGCATCTGCCTGAGCCCGTGTCATAGGAGGAGAGGGCGTGTCCATCTTGTCCATCTCTGGACACTCCTGAGTGCCTTGGGGTACCGAGAGTCCATGCGACGGTTGTGGAATGTATGGAGAGGTCCCTCTGGAAGCTATGGGGGAGATCTTTGGAGAGCTATCCGGTCGATTGATCAATGGGCAATCCTTGTATAGATTCCCTACTTGATGACACCGGTTGCAACGGAAGGGGACTCCTTCATAATCCAGAATCTGAATGCGCCTATGCTTCCCCCATTGCAGAGTGATTCTTTCCTCCAATCCCTCCCGGGTATCCAGATGTACCAGAATTCGGGCCACTGTTCTCTTTCGAGTGTCGATGTAGGATCGATCATGATCCAGATATGTCCCCAAAGCATTTCTGATCCTGGTGAAAGCTTCTTCACTCCAGTATTGTAAAGGAAGCCCCGGAAGTCGCACCCACAATGGCCTTGCTGCAATTTGTTCACGCTCAGGATCGAATAACGGGCTCCATCTCTTCAATAGCACAGGTGTTGTCTCAATATGCCAATATCTTTCAAGTACCGCATTTGTGTGCCCTTTATTTGCAAAATGGAGGGAGAACCACCCTCGTGGGAGAACCTGTACCTCCGGCAGTTGAGAGAGCATGGCTCCCCAAATTTCTTTCACCCAGTGCGTCAGCCTTTCCGCCGTGAAGGTACGCCCCCGCACATGTCCGACCAAAACTATGCGCGCTATGGCCATTGTTTCCTCAAAGTCCGAAGAGTTGCCAAAGGTAACAGTGATTTCCTTCGTTGTCGCCCTAACACACTTCGATTTCTGGTTCTTGGTGCGTGGCGCCGACGGATGTTCCTCGAACGGGTTTGTATCCCCAGCCGGTGAGGGTTTTGAGGGTTTTATGTTGATAACCGGCGTACCAAAGCATCCAGAGGGTTTTGCCCCATTGTCCAGGAGGGGATTTTTCACATTTTCCCTCAAATCTGCTTGAACCCTCGGATCTTCATGAGCAGTATGAGGATCAGGGAGCGGAGATGGGATCTGATCAAGAGTTATTGTATCAGGCGATAAAGAGGCAAGGAGTAAAGCTGTAGTAGGTGAGAGAGGCGGTGCCTCCAGACCGATGGATGATGAAGACGGATCCGGCAAGGAGACCACCGGCAAACAGTCCTGTGCGCGTGAAGTCGGTGGAGCGAAACCTGGGGTAGCCAGATTAGGGTTAGAGAAGATTAACTGGCCTTCCAACGGATCCTCGGAATAATCCACGAGGTCCGTTTCCCATTGACCTTCCATGCCGGACAGTGACTGCAGGCTCCCGTCGATGGCGTCGATCTGTCGGCAGCTCGAAGCCCTAACTCCCATAGTCCCCTCCAGCCTGTGGTCCTGCAGCTGTGGTCTGCGGCTACCCTAGTCCTTCGCGGTTTTGTTTAGCGAACGCCGTCAGAGCCATTCTCCCCCCCCCCCCCCCCCCCCCCCTCCAATATATTTATGTTATATTATAAATACTATAAATAATATAAATAATGGTTTAACTATTTAATTATATGAGTGGTTGATAAATATTACATTTTTATGATTTTATTGTTCTTTGAAAATTATTATATTTAAAATGTGTTAAAAAAATTCTAAGAGTATATATATATATATATATATATATATATATATATATATATACTATTGGATTTAATAATAATTTTTAGAAAAAATAGTAATTAATTCGTTTATAAACTTAATTTTAAGTATAAGAATTTTGTCTAAAATATTATAGCTAATTTTATATAGTGTCTTAAAAATGTGTTTTATAAATTTATCAACTATATTCAAATACTTATTTCTTAATTCTAAAGTGAAATCCATGTACATTTTGCAAATTTTAATGTATAATCAAAATAACTTTAAAAATAAGCATAATATTTAAATTACACTCATTCAAAGTAAATTTATACATTTTACAAATTTTAATGTATAATCAAAATAACTAAAAAAAAAGCATAATATTTAAATTACAGTCATTCAAAATAAATTTGTTCGCAAAATCTAATTTAGAATTTAATGTAAAATTTTAAAAAATAAAAGATAGCATATCATATGTACTATGCATTATTTTCTTTGAAAAAAAATGAATATATAGATATATATTAAAACTTTTTGTTTCAAACGAAAAAGTTATATGTTATAAAACTAGCTCACATAAATATAGAAAATATAGATCAAAGCATTAGAAATAAGCCTCTTCGAGGGGGAAACCTCCTTTACATTACACAAATGAACAATTCTTAGATGATTCAAATGACGAAACATCCTTTCTATATATAGGAGTCTAAGGGGTCACAATATAACCAAGCTGACCTAACAATAATAATATAAAGGCACAAAAATAAAAATAGAGGGATTCTATGGGGCACAATAATAACAATATGGGGACATAGGGGCACACCAATAATAATAAGGGATATAGTGACAATAGTAATGGGGGAATCACTAATATTATAAGGACCTAACATGTCCCTCTCCTTCAAAAGAGTGTTGTCCTCAACGCTTGAGTAGTTCTGGATGCTTTTGTATAAAATTCTCTTCCTCCCATGTGGAATCTTCAGCAGATAAGTTCTTCCACTTGATGACATATTTCGAAATTGATCCATTTCATAGCCTTCGAGTTCTTGCTTCTATGACTGCTTCCGGTTCCAATATAGTTTTTCCTTCCTCGTCAAGTTCTGGAAATATTTTTTGAATTGGGAGCTTGTCGCTTATAACCTTCTTTAAACATGAAACATGGAAAACTCGGTGCGCTAGAGAAGTTGTAGGAAGCTCCAATTTGTATGCCATAGTACCAATCTTTTGCAACACCTTGTCCGAACCATAATAATTTGGTGATAATTCATTGTCCTTCTTAGCTTGCTTGAGAGACATTTGTTTATATGTTTGTAGCCGTAGGAATACCCAGTCACCTACATCAAAACTTCTTTCGCTGTGATGTCGATCTACCTGTTGTTTCATTCTGTTCTGCGCCAACGTGAGGTTATCCTTTAAGAGTTGGACAACTTGTTGTTGATGGTGGATGTGATGTCCACTGCTTGAACCTTAAAATTTTCTCTTAAATATGATGTGATGGATAGTGGTTGATATCCATAAAGTGCCAAAAATGGGGTCATTTTTGTTGCAGTATGGAAGGAAGCGTTATACCACCATTTAGCTAGAGGAAACCATTTGACCCATTGTGGTTGTTTATAAGATACAAAGAAAAGAAGATATCCTTCCAAACATTTGTTTAATATCTCAATTTTCCCATCAGATTGAGGATGATAAGTTGAGCTATGAGCTAACTGAGTACCGAGAAAAGAATATAATTATGTCCAAAAATTTCTAGTGAAAATGGGATCTGTGTCGCTTAAAATAATCTTTGGGTTTCCATGTAGATTTTGAATTGTTTCCATAAATGCAGTAGAAACCATATTGGTTTTAAATGGATGTGATAATGCACAAAAGTGTGCATACTTGGTAAGTCTATCAACTACCACCATGATGACACACTTTCCTTCGGACTTGGGTAAACCTGTGATAAAATCCATGAAACCTCCTCCCAACGTTGGCTTGGAATGGATAAAAGTTGTAATAGACCTGGGGTCTTAATTGTTTCAACTTTATTTTGTTGGCAAAGAAAACATTCCGCCACAAACTTTTCAATATCCGATTTAAGGCCATACCCAAAAAATTCCTTCTTAACCCTGTGGTAAGTTTTTAAAAACCCTAAGTGCCCTCCTAAGGGAGAAGTGTGAAATTCCATAAGAATTTTTTTTTTTGAGTTAGGAATTCTTACATAGGTATAAGTGATCTTTGTACCATAATGAATCATTTTTCCAGCTAAATGTATCAGATGTACTAGAATCTTGTTGTAACTTTCAAATGAGTGCCCACACTTCTAAGTCATTCTTCCATTCCTCCCTTGCTTTGTTAATCTAATCTCGTTGGATAATAGAAATGGCGCACAACAATGCTTCTACATCCTCATCCTCTCTTGAGAGTGCAGCTGCCACAACATTTTGCTTCCCTTTTTTGTAGATGATTTCAAAGTCATAACCCAACATCTTTGTGACCCATTTATGTTTCTCTTTAGAGGATAATCTTTGTTCTAAAAGGTATTTAAGACTATCATGATCCGTTTACCTTGAAGTGTCTTCCCATTAGTTAGGGTCGCCATTTCTTAAGTGAATGTAGTATTGCCAACATTTCCTTCTCCTAAATAGCTTTGTGTAAATACTTTCCCTTGATTAGATGAGTTTCGAAAGCAATGGGTCTTTCATCTTGCATTAAAATAGCACCAATTCCATTTCCCGAAGCATCAAATTCCACAGTAAAGGTTTTTGTGAAGTTTGATGTAGCTAAGACCGGTGCTTGACACATTGCCTCTTTAAGATGTTCAAAGGCCTTTGTTGATTCTAGAGTCCATGAAAATGAATCTTTCTTCAATAGTGTTGTTAGAGGTGCTGCTATTCTCCCATAATTCTTAACAATATTGTGATAATACCCTGTCAACCCGAGAAATCCTCGCAGATGCTTTATGGATGTGGGGATTTTCCATTCCATAATGGCTTTAATTTTGCTAGGGTCTACCTTAACACCTTCATGAGATACATATGAACTAGATATTCCACCTCTTATACTCCAAAGAAACATTTAGAGCTTTTTGAATATAATTGTTTCTCCTCCAATAGTTTGAGCACCATGTCAACATGTTCAACATGATCCTTCCAAGACTTGTTTTAGATTAGTATATCATAAAAATATACTAACAAAAATTTTGTAAGGAAGGGTTTGAAAATGGAATTCATCAAACCCTAAAAGTAGAAGGTGCATTGGTAAGGCCAAAATGCATGACCAAAAATTCATAATGACCCTTATGAGTTCTAAATGCTGTTTTTGGAATGTCTTCAGTATTCATTTTGATTTGATGATATCCTGAACAAAGGTCCAACTTGGTGAAGTAAATTGATCCATACAATTCATTCAATAATTCATCAATGATAGGAATGGAAAATTTATCTTTAATAGTGAGATTGTTGAGCTCCCTATAATCCAGACACAAGTGCCATGATCGATCCTTCTTGTGCTCCAATACTACTGGAGTAGAGAAAGAACTTTGACTAGGATGAATTATACCAACCTCTAGCATTTCTGCAACCATATGTTCAATTTCACACTTTTGGGCATAGGGATATCTGTACAGCCTGATGTTTAGAGGAACACTTCCTGGAATCAAATGAATAGAATGATCATGATCATGAATAGGTGGGAGATCATTGGGAGTCTCAAACACCTTGGAATGATTGTCCAAGATTTTTTGGAGATCTGGAGAAATAGATGATTTCGATGTGGGAACCTCTAGCGAACATAATTGTGAAATTACACCTTTTTGTTCCTTCTTTAGAAGCTTTGTCATACTATTAGAGCTGATTATCTTTCTCGGTTTTTGTTCAATACCCCTTAATTCAACTTCATATCCTTCCGCAGAAAATTTCATGAAAAGTTCTTGAAATTTAAAAGCTATTGTACCCAAGGATTGTAGCCGTTGGACTCCTAGTACCACATCAACACCACCCATTGGAATGGAAATTATTGGGCTATTCAATACATATTCTCCCATGGATAGCTTGATATTATGGCACTTTCCAGAGAAATTTATGGTTCCTCCACTTGCAACCATCACTTGACACTTTGGTGCTGGATATAGGAAGCAATTCATTTCCTTTTGTATCTTACAATGAATAAAATTATGGGTACTTCCTGAATCAATCAAAACTATTAACTTTTTCTTCCCTTTATCTTGATAGTTTGAGGAGTGGTGATTCTAGCCAATGCGTTACAAGATATGGTCGGATTCATTTCTCCTTTATCTAGGGTTTGTTCCTGGACTATATCCTCATCTTTTGACATTTCTTATTCCTCTTCTTCCTCCTCTTCACAATCTATGTAGAATAATTTCTTCTGAGCACACTTATGACCTTTAGTGTATTTTCTATCACAACTGTAATAATGCCCTTTTGCTCTCTTTTCTTCAAATTGTTGTGGTGTCAACCTTGTAGGTTGTGGAAGGCTAGGGTCCACAACACTTCCATATTTATAGATGTGAGTGGTAGGCTTCCTTGTTGCCGTAATTTTTCTTTCCATTTTTCTTGCTAAATTGAATGCCTTCTCCAATGAATCATGTTCCCAAAGGTGAACATCATGTTGGATATTATCCTTTAAAGTCCCTATGAACACATCATTCCTTTTCTCATGTGGAATATATTTTACCCTTATGTTCAATTTTTGGAAGTCCTCAATGTGCTCGATCATTGAACCCTTTTGTTTGAGATTTATCAATTGGCTAAAAAAGGTGTTGCTTTTTGTATCCTCATAATGTGCTATCATTTCTTCCATAAAAATTTCCCAAGTGACAATTTGTTTACGAGAGAAAAGCCATCGATACCATACAAACTTATTTGGTTCCAAATATAAAGTTGCAATACATACCTTTTGTGTGTTTTTCACATTATGGAGATCTAAAAATTGCTCCATGTGTAGTATCCATGTTCTGGGATCCTTGCCATCAAACTTCCTCATATCGAGTTTTGGAACATGGTGGGTTTTCAATCCAACATTAGAGTATATGAAATCATGATTAACATTTCTTTTTTTTCTCATCATGAGTCTCATTTACTACACTTTCACCATTAGTGACCATTTTTTGTAGCAACTTATTCAAGTCTATCTTCAATTCTTCCATCTTATTGTCCATGCCATTCATCTTAGCATCCATGCCATTCATCTTATCTTCCATCTTAGCGTCCATGCCATTTAGTGAGAGTGAAATTTGTTGTACTTGGCTTTGTAATTTTGATATATCATGTTGCATTTCTTTCTCTTCTTCATGAGTCATGCTAGAGCTTTTAGGTTGCTTACGAGGTGTTTCCATTTTCTTTCTTCACAGCATTAAGTAATGCTAATAATTTTTCACTATTCCCTTTGAATTCCTTCAAACTAATTTTTCAAACCAATCTTATGCAAAATTAAAAAAAAATTACACACCTTTTGTTTTTACTTTCTAAGAGCTCGATATTGAATATGTTGTATCTCTGTCACTGCGAATCTCTAATATTTGAAATCTTGCCATGCGGTAAACCTTTGAATCCTTTTTCTAACCCCACAAGTATGATCAAGATTGGATTCTCCAAAGAAGATTTATGCAAAATATCCCATGGTGACCTGATTATAGACTAGTTTAGTAGAGAAAACTTGTACGACATGCCACATCTCACTGTTTAAACCTTAGTAACTAAAATGGATACATAGAAAACTACAGGCCGTATGCTTTCTGTAACTTCTTACGAAATTTCAATCTGATGCTCAAAACAAAAGTTATAGTGGTTTTCCCTAGGTGTTATAGACATTTTTGTGCCTTACAGCATTGAGCATGAAATGTCCATAATCCAAGGGATCCAAAGTCCCTAAATGAGTGGTTCCTACCCCTAAAGGAACAAGGTCAACCAATGACGACTTCTCCCAGAAGTTCTCAACCAAAAACCACTCAGAAACAATCAATTCAGGATCAATTCAAGAGCTCCACTAGCTGTCTGCGCTGAAATGCAAAGCTTACACTGGTTAGGTGCACTGCAACGCAGGTAGAAGCACTACCAGGGTGCGCTGAGCTGGAAATGACAAATGGCAAGCTCATTCAACGAGGTGTCCAAGCACTGGAAGCTTCCAGAATCTTCCTCAATGACACTTGCCTCAATGAATTCGACTAGTGATGAGTAAGACGCTCACAACCTCCAAGTGGAAGCAAGAACTGACAGAGAGAAGCCACAAGTCAAAACATGAGCTGACTCATCCTCTCTGCTCACATCTATATATGGATCTCTCACCCAGAGGTTCAGGAGGCTGGAATTTTGTACTTTGCAGAGAATTGTTGTTGGTTTGAGATTAGAACTATTGGGTGATTTGGTTTGAAGGAGGTGAAGAAGGGATTCCTTTTGCTGGGAAGGTGATGCTGGATCGGGCCTCACCTGGTTGTATCTCTTCCTGGACTTTGTTACTTCATCAATAAAACAATTTGAGTTTCTCCTATATGCTTGTATACCAATGATGCTTTGTTATATTTGCATATTTAGTTTATATCTGATCCTAAATTAGTTATGAATGTGAATCTATATCTTTTGTGTAGTTTTCCTCTCTTGTAATCTTGCAGGAACTTGGTGTAGTTGGGCCAGTGAAGGAGAAAGTAGCGGGACGCAAACAAAAGAGAGTGATATTGGATAGACAAACTAGCGAAAGACATCGGTTAGTTACATCCTTCTCCTCTATTTGCATTTCGTAAAGAAGAATACTCAGATAGCTTTTCCTTGTTTGCTGCTAAGGCACTATCACTCCTTAGAGTGGGATAGGGTCATTCTGTATTGGATACTTTTCCCAACAACAAATTGGTGACTCCACTGGGGAAAGTATCTTGTTGGTTTATTTGTGTTTTTTCTATTCATTTCATAAACTCAAGAGTGCTGAATCGAATTGCATTTGCCATTTACAAATGCAAAGTAGAGATCTGCTACTCTAGTCCATTCGTTGGGCCTGTTTATGATCTAAAAAACTGATCCACAAGTGCTCTAACAGCCCTTAGTGATAGATCTTAGTCCTCCTTTGAATCATCCCTTTGATTGTACCTGGTTGATAGCTTTTATTTGGCCAAAAACTGTGAATTTAACTGCAAACTGTAACCCAGAACCCAGAAACAACTCTCGTTTCTGCTTCAGCGCAGACTCTGTGAAGAGCTTCTGCATTTCAACGCAGGTCCCGTGAAGGCTACCTGCGCTGAATGTCAAAACCTCTGTGCTAAGGGTGCGCTGATCAGTCTTTGCCTTGTGCAACTGTGGTTCCCTGCTTCCTTTTGCTCAGTTTCATCTCTATTTTTGCAGCCTGTTATCAGTCAGTGTACTTATCTGAAACCTGTTTTCTTTGCCTCAATTGTATAAAGAAATTGTATTTGTTATTTTTGTATTTGTTACATCATTTTCAGTTTCCCATTACGAAAGTAAACTAGTCGTACTGTCGCCCTTAGATCTAGACCTGTCATAAGTGTCGTTTTGATCTTAGAAGTGAGTTTGTTTGTTGTTCACAGTTGATTTAGCTTTTACTTTTGCCGTTTGGTTTGAATTTATGCATTTCTAGTGTCGAAACAAGTAAATCATAAGGTGTCGTAATCGTCTTTTGATTTTGAAAAAGGAACTTGTTTATATTTTCACTTGAAATCGAATTCAAATTTATACAACAACTTTCTTTATATAGGCATCAATATTAAGAAAGAGAAAACAAATACATGCATTTGTGCATTTGAATTTTGACAGCTTGTATGTTGATTTAGGAAAAGTGCATTACTGTGTGCTCTATGCTCTTTGAGAAAAATGATGTCTTTCTTTTCCCCTTGTAGCTAGGATTTTCATCTGTTGAAAAGATATAAAAAGCTTGCTTATCATCTTTAGACTGCATTTAGGAGTTGTATTATACATCTCGTGGTGATCCAAAAAGGAAAAC
This sequence comes from Pinus tabuliformis, assembly GCA_031772625.1. NCBI lineage: Eukaryota > Viridiplantae > Streptophyta > Pinopsida > Pinales > Pinaceae > Pinus > Pinus tabuliformis. The sequence goes on from CM062816.1 coordinate 414,436,328, forward strand.
TTCTAAAAAAGATCAACCTAAAATAAATTGAGTGAACTTAACAACGCTTTGTAACATAACGCACAACATAGAGGTCTAGGCTAGAGACGTGTTCCGGCGTCGTAAAGCCTGATATCTTACCGTCGAGTGGTTGGGTGATTCCTCCACGGTGAAAAGATAAGTATCAGTATGGATTGTGCTCCCACGTACCGTCGCGTATATATTGGGATACCCCTATAGGAATAAAGCCTTTATCCATAGGAAGCCGTGTTGGCCGCCCCACTGATCGCAATGCACTGAACACAGCATTCAGGAAGATCGACCGCCTGTACCTTAAAAGGTATTCTGCAGTTTTGCGAAAAGTTTCGCGCACCCTCTACCTAGAACTCCAGAGAAGTTCCTTTTGGCCTTTTTCAGACTCTATAACAGAAAAAGTCCATCCGAGCATTTGTCACTTCGGACTCGTTAAAACATCGAAGGAGACTAGAGTCATCTTTAGCTTTTTCTCGACTCTTTAAAATTGAAAAAGCAAGTTGTGTCTAAGCGTCGTTAAAATTTATTTTAAACAGAACAAATCACCCCTTTTTCCTACGTTGATCTTTCAGTTGAGAAAATGGAACCCACCAACCAAGGAATTCCCCTTGGTGGAAATCCTAGTCCCTTCTCCTCTTGGGGAGATGTTGGTGCGCCCCATATGGCCACATTGTCACTTCCAGGACTGACAATTGGCTTGCCAGTCTGGCTCTTCTCAACCAATGTCGTTCAGAACACCACCATTCCTGAACAGTCGAATCGAAAGCTAGACGAATCTAAAGTTGTCCACCAACCTTCTACCTCTTCTAACTCTTCCTCTCCTCCTTCCTCTTCGCTTGAGGGAACTGGTAAAGCTAAAAACCAAGTTCCTAAGGAGAAGAAGGAGAAGAAGAAGAAAGAGAAGAAGAAGAAGGAGCCAAAGGCGCCTGGGGGCAAACAAGAGTCATCCAGAAAAAATCCACACACAGCACCGACAAGGCCTAAATCGCCATGTGTCATCTGCAAGGGAGACCACTTTCACAGAGATTGTCCTTGCATCCCTCGGATACTAAGGGACTGGTCTCCCCGTTTGCACAATCCGGTGGCATCAACCTCTGATAGCCATGTTGAATGCATACCGTCAACTAGCGAAAGTGAAGTTCCAGGACAAAGAGGGAGAGCTAGATCTCCCTGCAGACTGTGTGAAGGTGATCACGCCATCCACCGTTGTCCCTTCTTAGACAAGGCGAAAAGAGTTTTGGAAGATCATCCGGTTTCACCGTTACGACTTCCTCCTGGATATAAAAAACACGTGCTAAGTCCTTCATTAGTTGAGAATCCAGCTGGCCCACTCAAGTGGTTGGCTGAAGCGTCAGTCATTGAAGATGAACCTACTGAATCCATACCTGACGAAAGTCAAAAGGTCGAGGCGGCAGTTGACCCGGTCTTGCCTTCAGAGGATTCGTCTTCTTATGATACAGTCACTGAAGAGGATAATAATGACACCATCCAGATTCTTTTCATCAACACAGACTCCGACGAACACAGGGGCAACCCTCCCATTCCTTTATCGCAGGAAGGAAGTTCGTCAAAGCGATATCCGGTCATCTACTTGGTCCCAGCACCAAGCAACCTAGTTGTATCCTTCGATTGGAACCAACTAGGCAGACCCCGTTTGCCAGCAAGCATAGCATTTCGAATTATTGTCCAAATATACAGAATGGTCATGGCTGGCACCATCATTGATGAGGGGGCATATGTGAGTATTCTTTCCTCTGTTTCTTGGAAAGTGCTTGGTTCGCCAGTGCTTTTGCCTCAAAAAGAGAAATCTGACAGGCTTCGATAAAGGAACCAGTCGACCTTTAGGGATCCTCCACAATGTGCCTATCACATTGAAAGGGAAGACCGTTCAAATGAACGTGATGGTCGTTCAAGGACCCTTGGATTATAACCTACTCCTTGGACGAGACTATATATATTGCATGGGAGCCGTCATCTCCTCACTCTTTAGAGTAATGTGTTTTCCACATGAAGGAAGAGTGTTCAAGCTCGTGGACCAACTTTCATTTCCGGGATCACGCATCGCAAATAGTCATATACCATTCCCTAAATGGTCTATTCACGCAAGAAATGTCCCCACCCCCAGTCCTTCTTCCCGATGAGTGCGAGTGATTCGGAAGGATTTAACTGGAACCTAGGGGGCATGCATCCTGGTCTGCTTTGGGCAGAAGGAACTTTGGGTACAGAGTAGGTTTTCGCGGGAGAATATGACTAGTCTGTACCCCGTCCATCTTGGAAGAGGGGTTATTCTAGAATAAGATTCTTTTGTCAAAGTTATGTGAGTTGGCGTGTTGCGCCACTTACCTTTGTTTATTTCGGTAGACATCGCCAAAGAAGTGTTCTGTTGGGAACATAACAATCTTTGGGTAACCTGAAAGAGGTAGGCCTTTCCTGGTAAAACAAATGTTTTATCTGCAAATTGAGGGGTAACCTTGAAATCGTACTTTATACCTGGGGGCATGCAAACCTTTTGGAGTGCAAGCAAGGGGCAACTATTTATTTTTTAAATTTTTAGGACCTCTAACCCTTTAAACTTGTAGGATTAGTCGTTTCCAAACTTGCATAACGAAAGGATTCGGGGCATAGCTTCGTGAGATGTAAGCTCCATAAAAAATAGAATCTTACATGAGACATTCTTATCATATGACTGGATAATCGAGCAGTTTTAGCACATAGTTCATGCTCGTTAAAAAATAAACATAAGATCGAGCAAGTGTTTCAATCCGCGTTTAAGCTCGTTAAAAAATGAACTACCCGGTAAATAACCACTGTGAATGTATATTCATCAGCCACTAAAGCCTTGGTCGTGTTTGCACCATCACCTCCACTTTTCCATTAGCCGATCATTCACCTCCATTTGATTGTTTACCCATTTTGAGGAATAGCTGCGAAGAGTGATTTCACTAAGCCATCCTTGTGACACTGCCGTGATTGGAAAATTCCAAGCCTTACCTGGAATCAACTGCTACCCTGTTCATCACTCGTTCCTCAAAAGACGAGTCTTCTTTAAGATCGTTTCATCTGACTCGTAAAATATGAAAAGATTGCCGAGTTTTAGCCTTCCAGCTCGTTAAAGCGACCGGAAGAGCTATCCCTCCTCTAGATTTTAATCTTTTTGGACCTGAGGGATTATTGCACAAAAAGATCGAGCGCTTGTTTAGTTCGGCTCGTTAAAACTATCGAAAATTCATCCCTTCTGTATTGTTTTATACTTTTTCGGACTTAAGGGATTAGATGACGAAAAAGGACCTTTGGAGTTATCTTTATGTACCTTTTCAGACTCTCTAAAATTGAAAAGGACCGAGTTATCTTTGTCGTTAGACTCGTTAAAAGCATTAAATAGCGACAAACTTGTCTTTAGACGAGAACGAGTTTCACTATCGCTAGGCTCGTTAAAACATAGTGATGGGTTTACCCGAAGGGTAAATTATAGAACAAGCATATGTTATCCTCCTCAAGCTTAACAAAAATAAAGAGGTACTGGTCAGAAATGACTGGGGAAAATTGGGAAGAAACTCAAAGAACTTTATTGGTAGCAAGTCGCTCTTGAACATGACACTTCCGCTTCGTGCCTGAGTCGGGTTGGGTTGTTTCATTCACCGGTCACATCACCATGGTCTCACCATACCATCCACCTTTGGGGTAAATGCTACCAATCCATCACACAAGTGTCGCCGATATGTTCAAGAGAAGTCATTCAGAGAAGTCAACCTTGTCCCATCCACTACCATACATTATCCTTCATCCTTTCATGACCGCCACCCTGAACCATATATCATCAGATCGTTTTCACCTCCATCAAAATCATTTGCTCCGTTCCGTGTCACTGATGTGGGATACATTAAGGCCCTCCCTTGATGGATCACTTCTTGTTGACATCAGCTCATTATCCAAGAAGTTGATCTAGGAACACCCCCTTCAGTACTTTGAAGCTTTCATGCCTCAATGGCAAGTTTCTCACTTCCGGCAATAGGTATACATCAATGACCTTCGACCGAAAGATTTTGCGTGGTGTTCGACGCCAAGTCCTTTATTCACACCACGTGAATTGTACTGCAATACCTTGAGGGTCATTATCATTATCGGTGATTCCTCTCGCGCTTGTTAACAGTTTACATCATTAACTGGTAGTCAAGCGATGTCCTTCCATGTTCGACTTGAGAGCATTTCTCACATGGATCGACTTGTACTTAGAGTGAAGATCGGACGAGATTGAAGACCCCGGATCTAGTTTCATCCATCCGGGCTGCGATATATATTCAGGAAAAATAAAGACATTGACATGTACAGCATTGCAGCAGATAATCATCCTACCAAAAGGATGATGATTTCATCAAAATCACCAGTCTACCATCAGACGATTGTCTGTTCTATGTATAGAAAAATGAATTTATAAATCTGAGCATGGGAATGCCCACCTCAGCTAGATCATGAAAGCAATAAGAAAAATAATGTATTGTATTGTATCTTATTACAGGTCCCCTCCCAGCATTGGAAGAAATTCGGATCCTCCTAATAAAGCATTTCACCCGATAAACGGCCTCATACTTTAGGGGGCAACTGTTATAGACATTTTTGTGCCTTACAGCATTGAGCATGAAATTTCCATAATCCAAGGGATCCAGAGTCCCTAAATGAGTTGTTACTGGAGTCTTGACTGGTAAGAAATGATAAGATTTGCTCAATTTGTCCACTAGCACCATGAGAGACTCATTTTTTCTTTTATACAAAGGGAGTCCAGTAATGAAATTGATGGATATGGTTTACCATTTCCATTTAGGAATAGGTAGTGGGTGGAGTAGTCTCTCTATGTGCTGGTGGTCCGCTAATACTTGTTGGCATTCCAAAAACTGGGATAACTATTCTACTACCTCCTTCTTCATACCAGGCTAGAAAAATTCCTTTCCAAGGGCATAAATAATTTTCTGTTATCGGGGTGCCATGCATAAGGAAACTTATGATATTCGTCTAAAATTATTTTTGTAAGAAATTTCCGTGAGGAACATATAACCTCTTCCTATAAATCAACAATTCTTCTGAATTTACCTCATATCCCAATTACCCATCAATTTTTTTACATCAATTTCTTTTTTTAGGAACCCACTCCTAGGAATAACCATATTCATAATGTGTTTTGTGGGCCCCAACTAGCAAGAAGCACCAAGTCCCTATTAGTTTTACTAGCATCAATGAGAAAGAGGCGCCAACTCCCTCATTGATAAATATTTGATTAGCTTAAAAGACATACCAAATACTTTATTTTCAAGCACCAAGTTTCTAGAGGCACTAACACCCAAGCTATTCTTCAAACACCCACTTAGATGGAAGAGCTAACATTCTTATGTGTAGGCCCCAACATGGTGAACCTACAAGTAACTAGTTTGTGCTTGATCTGCATCCTCACTGCCACATTTCGATTCTTCACAGCCAAGCTTAGCATGGCTTCACCATAAAGCGTTCCATTGAGCTCTGCTATGAAGAAACCAAGTGTGGGACTGAGTGCACTAAGCTTCAAATCCAACCTCTCGTTAGTGTCTCTACCACAACAACACGTCAACAACAACTCGATTGTAGGGCCCTTACAACTCATATAAGGGAAATGGATTGTATCGTCTGAGCTTCAAATCCAATCTCTCATTGCATAAGGGGCAATGGATTGCATAATGGGGTTGAGCTTCAAATCCAATCTCTCATTAAATTGTGGGGCTGAGGTTCAAATGCAATCTCTCATTGCATATTGGGCAATGGGTTGTATCGTCTAAATGGGTTGCATAATGGGCAATGTGTTGTATCGTCTAACTGTAGATAATCTTCAGTTGACTATTGTAGTTACTTGAAATTAAGAAAGAAACTTTACTATCGACGCCGCTTTAACTTTAAAGGTGTCAAAGTTGACTATTAGATAGAGTTAACTTGTTAAGAACCTCAGAACGTGAATACCTTATTGTTATCTAGGAAGTATTGCTGTAGCGGAGAAGGATTATGGAACTCTAACTTTAGAACTAAGGTAATTTAATTTGATGGATATAAAATTCTTTGCATATAATCTGTTTTAAAACTGGTGTTTAAGTTTATAAAAATACTTTTAATTATTTAAATGAGTTGTATTGAACAATTATTTTTAGATTTAAAATTTTCATATATAGATTTAAAATTTCATTTTTGTAATTGAGTTAATACAGATTTTAAAATTAAATTTTAAGAAGATTGTATAGACCTTTTAATAAGTATATGTTAATAATAAATATATGTTTATATTATGTTATAAATATTATAAATAATGGTGTAGCTATTTAATTATACTAGTGGTTGATAAATATTGTATTTTTATATAATATGTATTAAAACTAGTTTTTCAGTTTATAAAAATGGTTTTAACTATTTAAATGTGCTGTATTGAACAATTACTTTTAGATTTAAAATTTTCATAAATAAATTTAAAATTTCATTTTGTAATTGAGTATAAATTTTAAAAATTATATTTTAATATCATTTTACAATTTTTTTAATAAAGAAATGTTAACAATAAATATATGTTCATGCTATATTATAACTATTATAAATAATGGTGTAACTATTTAATTATATGAGTGGTTGATAAATATTACATTTTTATGATTTTATTGTTCTTTGAAAATTATTATATTTAAAATGTGCTGAAAAAATTCTAAGAATATATATATATATATATAATAATAAAAATAGTATTGGATTTAATAATAATTTATAAAAAAATAGTAATTAATTCGTTTATAAATTTAATTTTAAGTAGAATAATTTTGTCTAAAATATTATAGCAAATTTTACATAGTGCCTTAAAAATGCGTTTTATAAATTTATAACCTATATTCAAATACTTATTTTTAATTCTGAAGTGAAATCCATATAAATTTTTCAAGTTTTAATGTATAATCAAAATAACTTAAAAAAAACATAATATTTAAATTACGCTCATTCAAAATAAATTTGTTCCCAAAATTTAATTTAAAATTTAATGTAAAATTTTAAAAAATAAAAGATAGCATATCATATGTACTATGCATTATTTTCTTTGAAAAAAAATGAATATATATATATATATATATATATATATATATATATATATATATATATATATATATATATATATATAGATATATAAACTTTTTGTTTCAAACGAAAAAATTATATGTTATAAAACCAACTCACAAAAAGATAGAAAAGATAGATCAACGCCTTAGAAATAAGCCTCTCCGAGGGGGCAACCTCCTTTAAATTACACAAATGAACAATTCTTAGATGATTCAAATGACAAAACATCCTTTCTATATATAGGAGTCTAAGGGGTCACAATATAACCAAGCCGACCCAACAATAATAATATAAAGGCACAAAAATAAAAATAGAGGGATTCTATGGGGCACAATAATAAAAATATGGGGCTATAAGGGCACACCAATAATAATAAGGGATATAGTGACAATAGTAATGGGGGAATCACTAATATTATAAGGACTTAACATGCCCCTCTCCTTCAAAAGAGTGTTGTCCTCAATGCTTGAGTACTTCTGGATGCTTTCGTATAAAATTTTCATCCTTCAGTGTGGAATCTTCAGCAGATAAGTTCCTCCACTTGATGAGATATTTTGAAATTGATCAATTTCATAGCTTTCAAGTTCTTGCTTCTGTGATGCTTCCAGTTCCTATATATTTTTTCCTTCCTTGTTAAGTTCTGGAAATATTGTTTGAACTGGGAGCTTGTCGCTTATAACCTTCTTTAAACATGAAACATGGAAAACTCGGTGCACTCAAGAAGCTACAGGAAGCTCCAATTTGTATGCCATAGTACCATCTTTTGCAACACATTGTACAAACCATAATAATTTGGTGATAATTTATTGTCCTTCTTAGCTTGCTTGCGGGACATTTGTTTATATGGTTGTAGCCGTAGGAATACCCAGTTACCTACATCAAAACTTCTTTCATTGTGATGTTGATCTACCTGTTGTTTCATTATATTCTGCGCTAACGTGAGGTTATCCTTTAAGAGTTGGAGAACTTGTTGTTGATGTTGGATGTGATGTTCCACTGCTTAACCTTAAAATTTTCTCTTAAATATGATGTGATGGATGGTGGATGATATCCATAAAGTGCAATAAATGGGGTCATTTTTGCTGCAGTATTGGAGGAAGCATTATACCACCATTCAACTAGAGGCAACCATTTGACCCATTGTGTTTTTTTATAAGATACAAAGCAGCGAAGATATCCTTCCAAACATTTGTTTACTATCTCAGTTTTCCCATCGGATTGAGGATGATAAGATGACTTATGAGCTAACTCAGTACCAAGAGAAGAATATAATTATGTCCAAAAATTTCCAGTGAAAATGGGATCTGTGTCCCTTAAAATAATCTTTGGGTTTCCATGTAGCTTTTGAATTATTTCCATAGATTTAGTAGAAACTGTACTGGCTTTAAATGGATGTGATAATGCACAAAAGTGTGCATACTTGGTAAGTCTGTCAACTACCACCATGATGACACACTTTCCTTCGGACTTGGGTAAACTTGTGATAAAATCCATTGAAACCTCCTCCCAACGTTGGCTTGGAATGGATAAAGGTTGTAATAGACTTGGATTCTTAATTGTTTCAACTTTATTTTGTTGGCAAACCAAACATTCCGCCACAAACTTTTCAATATCCAATTTAAGGCCATCCCCAAAAAATTCATTCTTAACCCTGTGGTAGTTTTTAAAAACCCTAAGTGACCTCCTAAGGGAGAAGTGTGCAATTCCATAAGGATCTTTTTTTTGAGTTAGGAATTCTTACATAGGTATAAGTGATATTTGTACGATAATGAATCATTTTTCCAGCTAAATGTATCAGATGTACTAGAATATTGTTGTAAATTTCGAATGAGTGCCCACACTTCTTCGTCATTCTTCCATTCCTCCCTTGCTTCATTTATCTAATCTTGTTGGATAATAGAAATGGCACACAACAATGCTTCCACATCCTCATCCTTTCTTGAGAGTGCATCTGCAAAAAAAAATTGTTTCCGCTTTTTTTAGATGATTTCAAAGTCATAACCCAACATATTTGTGACCCATTTATGTTTCTCTTTAGAGGATAATCTTTTTTCTAAAAGGTATTTGAGACTATCATGATCCATCTACCTTGAAGTGTCTTCCCATTAGGTAGGGTCGCCATTTCTTAAGTGCATGTAGTATTTCCAACATTTCCTTCTCATAAATAGCTTTGTGTAAATAATTTCCCTTAATTAGATGAGTTTCGAAAGCAATGGGTCTTTCATATTGCAATAAAACAACACCAATGCCATTTCCCAAAGCATCAAATTCCACAATAAAGGCTTTTGTGAAGTTTTGCATAGCTAAGATGGTGCTTGGCACATTTCCTCTTTAAAATGTTCGAAGGCCTTTGTTGATTCTAGAGTCCATGAAAATGAATCTTTCTTCAATAATGTTGTTAGAGGTGCTGCTATTCTCCCATAATTCTTAACAATATTGTGATAATACTGTGTCAACCCGAGAAATCCTCGCAGATGCTTTATGGATGTGGGGATTTTCCATTCCATAATGCCTTTAATTTTTCTAGGGTCTACCTTAACACCTTCATGAGATAGACTATGACCCAGATATTCCACCTCTTGTACTCCAAAGAAACATTTGGAGCTTTTTTCATAATTGTTTCTGCTCCAATAGTTTGATCACCATGTCAACATGTTCAACATGATCCTTCCAAGACTTGCTGTAGATTAGTATTCATCAAAACATACTAACACAAATTTTCTAAGGAAGGGTTTGAAAATGGAATTCATCAAACCTTGAAATGTACAAGGTGCATTGGTAAGGCCAAAATGCATGACCAAAAATTCATAATGACCCTCATGACTTCTAAATGCTGTTTTCAGAATGTCTTTAGTATTCATTCTGATTTGGTGATATCCTGAACGAAGATCCAACTTAGTGAAGTAAATTTATTCATGCAATTCATCCAACAATTCATTAATGATAGGAATGGAAAATTTATCTTTAATAGCGAGCTTGTTGAGCTCCCTATAATCTGGACACATGCGCCATGATCAATCCTTCTTGTGCACCAATACTATTCGAGTAGAGAAAGAACTTTGACTAGGTTGAATTATACCAACTTCTAGCATTTCTGCAACCATACGTTCAATTTCATTCTTTTAGCATAGGGAGATCTGTACAACCTGATGTTTAGAGGAGCACTTCCTAGAATCAAATGAATACCATGATCATGATCATGAATAGGTGGGATATCTTTGGGAGTCTCAAATAGCTTGGAATGATTTTCCAAGAGTTTTTGGAGATTTGGAGAAATAGATGATTTCGATATGGGAACCTCTAGCGAACATAATTGTGCAATTACACCTTGTTGTTCCTTCTTTACAAGATTTTTCATACTGTTAGAGCTGATTATCTTTCTTGGTTTCTGTGCAATACCCCTTAATTCAACTTCCTTTCCTTGCGGAGAAAATTTGATGAAAATTCTTGAAAATTAAAAGCTATTGTACCCAAGGATTATAGCTGTTGGACTCCTAGTACCACATCAGCACCACCCATTGGAATGGAAATCATTGGGCTATTCAATATATATCCTCCCATGGATAGCTTGATATTATGGCACTTTCCAGAGCAATTTATGGTTCCTCCACTTGCAACTATCACTTGACACTTTGGTGTTGGATATAGGAAGCAATTTAATTCCTTTTCTATCTTACAATTAATAGAATTATGGGTACTTCTTGAATCAATCAACACTATTACCGTTTTCTTCTTGATATGTCCTTCTATCTTGATAGTTTGAGGAATGGCAATTCCAACCAATGCATTAAAAGATATGGTCGGATTCATTTCTTCTTTATCTAGGGTTTGTTCCTGGACTATATCCTCTTCTTTTGACATTTATTATTCCTCTTCTTCCTCCTCTTCACAATCTATGTAGAATAATTTCTTCTAAGCACATTTATGACCTTTAGTGTATTTGCTATCACAACTGTAACAAAGCCCTTTTGCTCCTTTCTCTTCAAATTGTTGTGGTGTCATCCTTGTAGGTTTTGGAAGGCTAGGGGCCACAACACTTCCATCTTTATAGTTGTGAGTTGTAGGCTTCCTTGTTGCTGTAATTTTTCTTTCCATTTTTCCTATTAAATTGAATGCCTTCTCCCATGAATCATGTTCCCAAAGGCGAACATCATGTTGGATATTATCCTTTAAAGTCCCTATGAACACATCAATCCGATTCTCAAGTGGAATATCTTTTACCCTTATGTTCAATTTTTGGAAGTCCTCAATGTGCTCCATCATTGAACCCTTTTGTTTAAGATTTATTAATTGGCTAAAAAAGGTGATGCTTTTTGTATCCTCATAATTTGCTATCATTTCTTCCATAAAAATTGCCCAAGTGACAATTTTTTTATGAGAGAAAAGCCACCGATACCATACAAACTTATTTGGTTCCAAATATAAAGTGGCAATATGTACCTTTCGTGTGTTTTGCACATTATGGAGATCTAAAAGTTGCTCCATGTGTAGTATCTGTTAGCTCTACTATAATCTTCAACATTTGATGGATAAAAAATAGGTCTGGCAGTGCTGGTTATGCTTACAAGGGGCTCGTAGCAATTGGTTTCCTCTTCTCCTTCATTTTCCTTATAACTCCATAACCCCCACTATCCCTGTTTTACTCCAGCATTTAGCATAAAAGCTGTATTTCCTTAGCTCCCAAGTGCCGAGTTTAAACGTCATGAAACCCTGATAACCTGACTGAGCGCTTTCACAAGTCCTTTTTCACATCACATCCCACGAAAACACTTGCTTTAAAACCACACCGTCCGATCTATTCCACTGTGATCAGACAACGTTCACAACTCCTAATCTCACAATCTGCACACGCAATAACCCATGGGGAAAGCGGTTTTCCGCCTGTCGCATCTGCCACGTGTTGACCGATGAATGGGATCGCGCAGCCGTGTATGTTTACTGCTTGCATCCCTAAAGTGGTGCGATGCATACTGCTTACTGCCCATCGCACCATTCCCACGTGTTATCTCCCATGCTAGTTTCACGCCTAATCATTGTCGGATCTTTCTGCCCGAGATCCATTGGCTCACGACTGTCCGCCTCCCATTCCTGTCTAATACCTCCCGCCGGGAGATCTCCACGTTCCTTTGTTTGATCTAATGGCTGATTTTTATTCCCGTCCCGCCCATGCATCCACCATGCAGTCTTCGTGTCCCCGACCTGTACCATGTTCCCGAAGGAAGAAGGAGGCCAGAATCCAGTACCCTGCACCATTACTCCTTAGCAACCATGTTCAAGAGCAACATAGCCGAGAGACAAAGGACAATCCTTCAGCAGTTAAACGCCTTCAGTAGTTATGGAAACTTATTCATACAACACTCCACCTGCTCGAAGAGTACAACAAAGTACCAGATAATGTCAAATTCATTCATTGAAGTAGCAGATCGTAGCAGAGGCCCATTTTAGATGGTTAATGTGGTTGGTGGTTAATTATGACCCCTCCATGCATAGAATAGCAGAGCATTTTTGTAAACAAACTCTATATATACCCAGACCACAGATGTAATGGGGGTTGATGGTTGTTGTTTTGATGTGAAGTTCAACTTTTAGAGAATGTAACTACTGTGACACTTGCAGCGTATGGTCTTCATTTCCAGCTAATACAAGCTTCTTTTGCTGTTAATTGCTCATTTTCCATTTCTTCTCTGTTCTAGGCTGTGCCTGTCATGCATTTGTTCATGTGCTATTTATTTTTACCATTAGAGGGGATGTCGTCCCACCTCTGTGTTGAAGTTTAGTGTGTATCATTGAATGCGTTACGCAGGTTTCTGTTCACTTAATGCCAGAGAGCTGTCATCCTGTCTGTGCATTAGGAAATAGATTTGTAGACCTCTTTACTGGTTGCAACCTGCCATCACATGGTTTTGTGCATTTGCTGGTGTGGTCAGTATTCTCCATGTTCACCTAATCCTCAAACTATGAGTAATTGGTGGTCTAAATCCTTGTAGTCTAGGGGTGTTCACCCATGTCTGGAATTAAACATAGTAGAAGTGGTTATCTAGCTTGAGCAAGCATCATTCTTTCCATTCATCCATTTCCAACATTTGTTGAGCTTGTAATGTTCTCGAGCATCTCTGAGATACAACCTAGGAGAGTTTCTTGGGGAGATAACATTAATTGGCGTCGTTTCCAGGGATAGGAGATTGAAGCTTAGTTTCCTTGGGAGAATGACACAGTTCCAGATTTTGATGATAGACAAGGTCTGGGCACATTTTTGGTTGTAATTATCTATCTCGCGACTCCACTGGAGGAAGACTAACATTTGGCAACTCCACATCATAGTCATGGCTGAGTTTGTGAGGCATACTCGAAGAAATCCTCAGAAATCACCAGCTGACCCATTGCCTGACCCTGAGAAGATTTTCAAGTTGAAGAAAACATCACAGAAAGGGGCATCAGGATCAGGTAAGCCTAAGAAAACTCATGCATCTCTGAAAGATAAGGCTGTAGTTAAGAATATACAATTTGAAGATATTGAGCCTAGTGTTGCTAGTGAGAAACTTCCTTCAGATATTCAGACAACTCCTTGTTCAATTAGTTCCCCTTTGAATCCGAGTCCAAAGAAAGCTTCCCATACAGTCCATAACATCCCTTTGTCTTTGTCATCCATTTCATTGTTTGATACTACTCAATCTGCCAGTGTCCTTCCACATACCCCAGTTATGGCAGACCAGCAAGCACCTACGAAGATAGAAAGAATCGTAGCTGCCAGGTATGGACCTCTAGTCTTGCCCATTCCTTTGAACGCTATGCCTGCAGGATAATATCATAAATATATGCCCAAGTTCACTGGTACAAAGGCAGTAACAGCAGAAGAACACCTTGAGGCTTTCTATAGTTATGCTGATAACTTAGACATAAGTGAAAATGAGTGTGGATGAGAGTTTTTGTGCAGAGCCTTGATGGAGAGGCCAGAAAATGGTTCAGAGAACTAGCCACTAGATCTATTGCTAATATTGAAGCCTTAGATGATGCATTTTGAAGCACTGGGGAGATAAAAAAGATTTGCTATATTATCATACTGAGTTTGCTAACCTGAAGAGGGAAAATGGGGAATCATTGCCTGATTTTAATAAAAGATTCAATCGTATGTATAGTAAGATACCAGCTGAGGTAAAGCCTACCCCCACCTCTGCCAAAATCACTTATGCCAATTCTTTTGGCTCCGATTTCTGCGTATTATTGAGAGAAAGAAGATGTGCTACTCTGGCAGACATGCAGGATGCAGCTCTAGAAGTAGAATCTAATATTATGTCTGCAGAAAAGCTAAAAAGTCATGTTGATAGAAGGAGGCAGAGAGGTGAGGCTTCTTCTTCCTCTGCCTCATCTTCAGAGCCTAAATTAGATAAAATGACTAAGATGATAGAGTCATTGGCTGCTGAAATATCTAAGTTGAAGGTTGAGCAGAATTCAGGAAAGACAAGGTAGCAGAACACATTTGCTCCAAGAAATCCCAATCCATTTAGAAGAGAAAATGAACAATTACAAATAATTCAGAGGGGAAAAGAAACAAATGAAGAACAAAAGGTTAAACCTCCTTTCCAGAATGTAGTCATGGAGGAGGAACAATTTGAAGATGAGGATGAAATTCACTACATGGAAGATAAAGGCAGTGCTTCATTTTTTACATTGGCTGCATATGAATAATCACTACTACAAGACTAGATCAGTCAAGAATGGGACAGAGAGGATTTTTTACAGACTGGTGAACAACAAAGATATAATCTGAGGTCAAATGCAAAAAATGTCAAGGAGAATCCTGCCCAAAGAGCTATTGTCCAAACAGAGTCACAAAATAGCAGATAGAGAAGACTAGCAGCTGATCTAGTCATCCTCAAAGCTCTAGTTCAAGAGGTAAGAGGTTCTGATAAATTACCTCCCTCTTTCAGCTTTGAATCAAAAGTCCAGAAATTAAAAATATATGTGCCTCTGGTAGAGTTAGTAAACAATGAAGTGTTTAGAAAGCCTATCCTTGAAGCTCTTGAGCTGGAAACCACACAAAACTCCACTGACTCTGTCAATTTGCAATATGATAAGACTGTTGTTGTGCTTAGCCCCATGATTGAACCTGCTAATAATAATTCTCCATCACTTTTTGTTTCCTTGACCATTCATGACAAAATCCTCCACAATTTCCTGCTAGACATAGGGGCCAGCCAGAATTTGATGCCTAGAGCTGTCATGGAAGAGTTAGGTCTTGACATCACTAGACCATATCATGATTTATTCTCTTTTGATTCAAGGAAAGTGAAATGCCTAAGATTAATCAAAAACCTGGCCATTACCTTAACTCAGCTGCCCATGAAGAGTATGATGATGGATATTGTGGTAGCAGATGTCCCTCCTAAGTTTGGCATGCTACTGTCCAGAGGATGGATTAAGAGGCTAGGCGGGACATTACAGAATGATCTATCTTATGCCACTATCCTAGTTTTTGGAGGAGAAAGCAGGAGATTGTACAGAGAATCATAGATGGCATACATAATCAGTGATGAGAAGAATCCTACTAATCATCCCATTTATGTTGCGGACACTGATTTTGGAGCATGTATTCTTCAAATAGAAGAATCTCAGAAGGCCTCAATGCGGATCAGGAAACCAGTAAACCAGGCCGAGAAGGTGCAAGGAAGTCAGGTTTGGGAGATGTTCTTTGATGGAGCATGTTCTAGGGAGACTGCAGGAGCAAGGGTGGTGCTGATATCTCTAGAGAAAAAAAGAACACAACTGTCTTTTAAGCTGGCTTTTCAAGTCACAAACAATATGGCAGAGTATGAGGCTCTGCTATTGGGCCTTAATGCAACTAAAGACAGAGGAATCAAGAACAAAAAGGTGTTTGGAGATGCTGATTTGATCATTCAGCAATTAAATAAAACATTTCAGGCAAAGCACCCAAGGCTGAAAGCATACAGAGATGAGGTATGGAGAATCAGAGATTCTTTTGATAATTCTGTATTTCATATATCCCTAGAGCCAAAAATCAGCTTACTAATTCCCTTGCTATGTTTGCTAGCATGTTTATCCTTCCCATGCCTCCCAGACTAGCTTACGAAGTCCAAATGAAATATAGGCCATCCTTGCCTGATAATGTCTAGCATTGGAAAGTTTTTGAAGATGATGATGAATTAAATAGGTTCCTTCAAGTCATTGATGAATTCTCTGAAATGTAAATTGACCAAGAGAATGAAGCCTTCGAAGGAAACCCCCAATCCCAGCTTAGGAATAGAATTGGCAAAAATAGAATTGTCAAACTTCCCAGCAATGATATTCCTAAGGGTTTAATTCCTTTAGAAAGACTCTTTGACCAAAATGATGTGCCTGACAAGGCTGCCCAGAAAGAAGACCAATCTGCAGTTTGTAAGCATGACATAGGGAGTCCAGGTCAGCCTAGATACATAAATATGTCTTCCCATCTGTCTGCTGACCAAAATGCTGAATATTGCAATTTGATGAAGCAATTTGTTGATGTGTTTGCCTGGGAATATAGTGACATGAAAACCTATGATAAAAAGATTATTCATCATAAAATCCCTCTGGAGAAGGATACCATTCCTTTCAAGCAGAATCTGAGACCAATAAATCCTTTGCTCCTTCTTCTGATTGAAAAAGAAATTAAAAAGTTGCTGGCTGCCAAGATCATAGTCCCTCTCAGATATTCAAAATGGGTAGCCAATTTGGTGGTAGTGAGGAAGAAACGTGGAGAAATCAGACTCTGTGTTGATTTCAGAAACTTAAATAAATGCTCTAAGAAAGACAATTATCCCTTACCCAATATGGAACACTTGTTGCAGAAGGTCTCAGGAGCCAAAGTAATGTCTTTCTTGGATGGATTTTCAGGGTTTAACCAGATTGTTGTGCATCCAGATGATCAAGAGAAGATTTCATTGACCACTCCTTGGGGCACTTTTATGTATGCTAAGATTCCTTTTGGATTGATGAATGTTGGAGCCACCTTTTAGAGAGCCATGGATATAGAATTTGTGGGAGAGAAGGATAAATTTGTCCTTATCTACCTTCATGACATAGCAATATACTCTAGCAACCATCAAGATCATCTGCAACATTTGAAGAATGTGTTCCTGAAATGCAGAAGGTTTGGGGTTTCAGTCAATCCTAAAAAGTCACAGTTTGCTTTAGAAGAAGGCAAGTTGTTAGGACATGTTGTTTCTGTTGCAGGTGTCCGAATTGACCCAGAAAGAGTAAAAGCAATACAAAGCTTGTTTGTCTTGAGATCAAAGAAGGATATTTAGTCCTTTCTGAGAAAAATTAATTTTGTGAGGAGGTTTATACCAAATTTTGTAGAATTAATGAAGCATATTACCTCCATGTTGAAGAAGGGGTCAAAGATCAAATGTACTCATATAATAAGAGGATATTTTCAGTCCATTAATAAAGCTGTTATGGAGGCTCCCACTTTTATAAGTCTAGATTACAACAAGGAGTTACATATATTTTCATTTGCCTCTGAAGACACCATTGCAGCAGCTTTATTGCAAGCAGATGAAGAAGGCTCAGAGCATCCAGTGGCATTTTTCAGCAAAAACTTAAAGGATGCTGAATTGAGGTATGACATTATTGAAAAACAAGCATATGCTCTTATAAAATCCTTGAAAGATTTCAGAGTTTACATTCTGCATTCCAAGATAATTGCATATGTACCCTCTGCTGCAATAAAAGATGTCTTGACACAACATGATGTTGATGGAAGAAGGGCTGTCGGCCAGATAAATTGTTCTTGCAGACAAGATCGATCTCCCTAGTATTAACAGATATCTAGTGACAAGTAGGACAAGCAAATCTACCTTTCTCTAAATATATTGCGATTCATTAATAAAACACTAAGTGGTGTTTTAGACCCTACCTTAAGTCCAATGCTATTTTGTGGCACCCATGCTTCGACCGTCCGAATGAATTTCCTTTTCAGAACTTGCAAACACAAACAAGCACACATCAAATAACACCTGCATAGCTAATTTAATAAATCATATTCATCATGGTGATCAAGGAATCCATGAAATAAACCATAGAACACAGCTTATTGAGAAAAATAAACTTGAATGTATTAACTTTGAAAATAGAAGAACTTTACAACCTTTGGTGCCTTGATGTTGTACAAGCTCCTCCCAGGGTTCAAACAGGAATCTCCTCTATTTTGACAACCCTCACACTCTTCCCAATGAGATCAAAAAAGGTATGTAATCTCTCCTCTCAAGCTCAATTAGGAAAACTAAATTCCAACAAAATTTCACCTCAAAAATATTCATCTTTCAACCTCCTCAGTAACGAGCCCAATGCCTCATTTTATAGTGCAAAGGAAGGAAGTTATAGGTCCACTTATGAAGGGATAGAGTCCTCCTTCAAAGGGATAAGCTCCTCACATCAAGGGGTTAGCCCCTTAAGGTATGGGATGCATGAACCTTAAAGGAGCGAACTTGCCACCTCAAGATTCCCTCTAGAAGCTTCCTAAAATGACACAAAGTGAGTTTTTAAGAATGTACTTGCGAATTTTTGACTTTTACAGGGGTCTGCACCCATTACATAGAGATAGAGCGGTCAGGTACGCAGGGGACATGACCAGTAGGTGCGGGACCGCAGGTAATGCTAAGAGAAACTGTGGAAACAGAATTTTAAGGGCTTTCTCTTATTTTTCAACACTTGACATGAAGAACTGAGGTTTAAGACTTGCAAAGGAGGAAAGTATGAGTGGTGATAGACTCACACCGATTGCAGAATGTCATGGTGACAATATTTTGTGCAACAGATTGCCCCCTAAAGTGCAAAGTCTGTAATAGATGAGGATGGCATTTGTCATCTAAGAAGAGTGAAGTACTTTATCATTTCAAGGATCATCCTATGGACACCCTGGTTGGAACCTCTAAAAACATTCAATACAAAATATATATATGTGAACATATCATCGCTGAGGTAGGAATTCCCATACTCAGATCAAAACTGACTAGAAAACTAACTAAACTACTCTGATACAGGAATGATTTTGTAATAAATCGCAAGTATAGACATATGTAGACACAGTATGGGCGCAACCATCTGTTTCCACTGTATAATGAGTAACAAAATTCCTCGCAGCCTGGATGGTGGAAACTAGATCCAGGGTCTTGATTTCTCCTTCCTGAACTAGTACGATTCTATCCATGTGAGTGAATGTGCCAAAGTTGAACATGGTAGAAACGACTGGATTACCAGTCAATGATGTGAACTGTTAACAAGTGTGAGAGAAACCACCAGTAATGTCAATGGCTCTCAAAGTACTCAATAGATGAGTTGATGTCGAACATGTTATAGAATCCTTTGATCGAAGGTCAATGATGCAACCTGTCATCGAAGGCAAGAAACCTACCATTAAGGCATGTAGATTCCAAGGTACTGAAGATTTCTATATAATCTTTCTAGATAATGAGCTGAAGTCGATAGAAAGTGATATGTCGTAGGCAAGCCCACAACACGAAATCATAGATCAAGTTTGAAGAAATATATTTGGCAAGGACTAACTTAGGGATGGTCAAGATGGATGATATATATTTTGCAGATGAATGGTTTATTTGAACTGACCTCTTGAACACATAATGACACTGCAGATGGTTTGGTGACAATTGACCCAAAGCTAATTCCTAGAGACTGGCTCAAGACTTTCAATATGGTTTGATTAACTCTTAGGCAAAGGATTTCCCAACCCAGGTGAACAAAAAATTTCATGTTCAAGAATGGTTAAATGCTTTTCTAAAACACATAGTATAACAAATAGGTTCATTTTTCTCTCTTTTCCCCCACCATTTCTAACAAATACCTCTTTATTTTTGACAAGCTTGAGGAGGATAACATTTGCTTGGTTATTTAAAATTCGAACCCCAAAAAGGAGTGGTCTATTCTTGCTTAAAATTGAACAGGCCCTTTATTGTTAAATTTTAACGAGTCCAGTATAGGAGAAACTTGGTGTTTTTCAATTTTAGGGAGTCAGAAGAAAAACTTAAGAAAACTCCATGGTTGTCCTTTTTTGTAAACTTGTGTCTCCCAAGCCCGAAAAAGTATAAAATAATACTTGAGAGAACTACTTGACCATTACGATCAAGGAGTACTTTTCATAATTAGTGTCCCTAATCTAAAAAAGTAAAAAAGAGATCAAAGACACGTTGTTTTATAACCAATATCGAACTTGGAATGACAGAATTCTGGTAATCTTTTCATGTTTATGTGGTCAGAAAAGAGCTGTAAGTGGACCGTCCTTTTAATTCTGTTTTAATGAGTTAAAAAGGGAAAAACTTGGCAAACTTTTTATATTTCCCGAGTCAGAAAAGAGCTTACAGAGAACTCATCCTAGAGGAACGAGTGGTATAAAGGGTAGCAACTGGTTCCAGCAATGGAGGAACTGCTCAAAACATGTAATGGTTAAGAGGATGGCTAATAAAACCACTCATAGATGCGGTCCCTCAGGAAGGGTAAACAACCAAGTGAAAGCATATGATCAACCAAAGAGATGGTGGCGATGGAATGAAAACAACCAAGGCTCATCTAACAGAATTTAGAGGATAAAAAGGCAATCACGAGATGTAAAATGGGTATGGGTTCATTTTTACAAAAGCTTGAACCATAGAGAACTCTGCTCGAATTTGGTTTCATGTTTACGCAAGCTTGAAACAAAAAACTATGCTTGTTATAGTTCGCATGCCCCCGACATAATGATGCAAAACAAGGTACATGCTCCCCAAGCTTCATTGCATTCAACGAGGTGGATGGAATGAAGGTTCACTTTCGAGTTCTTGGAAAGACAGGGAATTGTTTCATTTGTTAATGAGGTTGACACAGGAAAAGAACTATCCTCAAAACCCTTGTTTCATTTTTAAACGAGCTTGAGAGGAGACAAGGAACTATGCTCGAAAATCCTTAATTCATTCTTTTTAACGAGCTTGACAAAAGACAAGGAAATATGCTCGATAATCCTTGATTCATTTCTTTTAACGAGCTTGACACAAGACAAGGAGCTATGCTCAAGACACCCTGTTTCATTTTTTAACGAGGTTGACACATGAACAAAACTATCCTCGCTGACTCCTTGTTTCATTTTTTAATGAGCTTGACACAAGACAAGGAACTATGCTCATGACTCCTAGTTTCATTTTTTAATGAGGTTGAGATAGGAACAAACTATCCTCGTGACATCCAGTTTCATTTTTTAATGAGGTTGAGACAGGAAAAAACTATCCTCTCAATAGCCTATTTCATTTTTTAACGAGGTTGATACAGGAAAAGAACTATCCTTGCCAACTGATTATGGCTTCCAACTAGAGCAAATACATGTCAATGGACACACCTTGATCATGGCTTCCAATAGGTCTTCATCAGAAGGAAGAAATAGTTCTCTGGAAGGAACACATGTCAAGGGACTCAAAAGGGATAAGAACATCACGTTCAAGTAATCCCATAGAGTTTTCCGTGTCAATTACCAGATCTAAATCAAAGGAAGATGAGAAAATAATGAGAGGCTCACTTACATCGGTAACTGAAAACATGGGACATGTTGCCACATAATTAACCCGTGGTGGGGTAGATACCACTTTAGAATCAAGAACATTTAGGGGTGTCAAACTATTGGTAATTGAAACAAGACTAGGGAACAAAAGCTGGTCTACAGTCACAATATTTCCATAGTGAGGGAAAGACATCATGCGAAAGAGTGTCAAAACGACAACTTTAATTGCATAAACATAGTCTCATCCAAGGAGTAAATTGAAATCCAAGGGACCTCGAACTACCATAAGATCAATATAGACAATTTTACCTTCCAAGGTAATAGAAAACTTAGGAAGGATCCCTAAAGCTTCACTAATGGTTCTGTTAAAAGCTTTCAAATTCTGTGTAATAGGCGCAAGCTGAGGGGAGCCCAAAGATTTCCAAGCAGTTGAGGATAAAATACTAACAAAAGCACATTCATCTACTTGTGTGCAGTGTATGTCCCTACCACCAACCTTGACAATGATTTGGAAAGGGATGGAGGAAGGAAGATGAGGTTCTGTCAGTCTATTCCAATCAAAGGAAAAGACCTCAGTGCTTGGAGGGGGTTATGTAGAAACAAGTGAAATGCCCCCCAGCATAGAAAAATCTGATGTAACAAGAAGAACCTAAGCAGTATGAAGTTCAGTCTCTGAATGGAGAGTGGGACCAACCGAATGTGAGATTGAATCGACCACTTGATCAACTAATGGATCATCAACCTGAGTGATATGAGTTTCACTCTCTAATGGAAGAGTGGGATCGACTGTACTTGAAATTATATCAATCACTCCGTCAGTTGACTGTAGGTTGGGAGAAATTTTACGGTAACCAGTTGGAAATTCTTGCTGTGGAACAGTAAGGTTTTCCAACAATTTTGAGGCTTCATCCATGTGAGGGAAAATGTGAGTTTGATGGCTCCCTTTACATAAATTACAAGGAAACCTAACTTTACCCTTTTTCCCAGGAACCTGACTATCACTGGTTTATGGATCAATGGAAAGTTGATGAGATTTTTCTGACCATACTTCCAAGACCTTTGGAATACGAGGAAAATTGATAAGGAAGTGGTCACCCTTACAAAGCCTACAAGGGTATTTGGGTTTACGATGCATGTTGGAAGTTTCCTCAACAAAACTAATACTTACAGCCATGGTTGGTTGGTTGACTTTTTTCTTATCTTGCTTCTTCTTCTTCTTCTTCTTCCCTTTCTTCTTCTTCTTAGCCACCTGGTTACTAGCGTCAAGGCTTTTACCAAGCGAAGAGGAAGAAATGGAAGAAGAAATATTAGGTGAAGAAGGTAAAGGGTCAACAGAAGGTTGGTGATGTTGAGATGGTGAACTCTGTTGAGGTGAAGCATTCGGTTGAGGTGGAACAATTGGAGTATTTGGGGCCAACAAAGTTGAAAATAACCATATCAGTAAACCTATTGTAAATCCAGGTAATGACAAAGTAGCCGTATAAGGAGGATCAACATTTCCAAAGCAAGGAAAAGTACTAGGATTCTCATTAAGAGGGGTTCCTTGGTTGGTAAATTCCAGAACAATTGCCATTATATTCAACTTCAGTGAATTTTATTAACAATTTAAAACTAAAATTAACAATTAAAAATTCACACCTATGGTATCTAAAAGTAAAAACAAAAAAATTAACACTTGCTATCAAATCTAGGAGTCAAACCACACACAAATAGTAACTTCCCGTACTAAAAACACTAGTTGGTGATGAAATTCAACTTAGTAGAAATTTAATATAGAAAGGGCGGTTGGAACAGTTACCCCGACAACCTACTTAATGAAACAGACTGGAACATGTTTCTTCACAAAATCATCTCGAGTGAAGAGAACCCCCCAGAGAGTCCAAGTGAGTCTAGTCGATGTCTGCTCCAGGTACAGTGGGATCTTCCCTCCACCGTCACCTTAGGAAAGAATCCTATAGATTATGGCCACTAAGGTTACCAACAAAAACAAAATACCTAGGGGAACAGTCTACAATCCGATACACACGCAAATGCAGAGTAACAAATCTCAATCCCCTTGAAGGCTCCTTGACATAATCCAAGGTTTACCAACAAGTTACCCTAGGTTCCTCGACAATGGTCAATCCGAGGTTTACCATTTTTAATACATGTATATATCCTATCGTTCCCAATGAGGAAGGATTGCTTACCTCACTGGCTCAGATATGATCTCGTGCTTGACTCCTTTAGGAGGAGCTTCCCAGAGCATACATGCAACAATTGGAATTTTTCCTACCGCAAGATCGACTACTTGTTTGTTTTACTATCTTGGAGAGTTAACTAAAACCTATTCCAAGACACTAGCCTAAGCTAGATTGGTGGAAAGAGCCCTAAAAATGTAAAAATTACTAGATGAATTTTAATTAAGCGTTGTGTTATTTAGGTTGTTATTACTCAAAACGCTAAATGGATATGAAACCAATGGTGTTATGACCCGACCCAAAACTAAATGCAATCAAATATGATAATGTAATCTTTTCAATTCGGTGAATCCTAGCTAAAGTAAGGAGAGAGTTTCCATTCACTTCCAACAATGCAAAAAATTGATCACTAAGAGAAAATATAACAAATTCTCTAATGCACTAATTTCATAAAAAAAAATTAATGCAAATCAATTCCAAAACAGTTTTTTTTTTGTGTGTCAAAAACAAGCATAAAAATATGTAAATTCAAATGAAAGAAAACTAATCTAAATCTACGATTGATTTTTCAGAATGTAAACTATGCAATTGTAATCTATGCGCAATTTACTTGAAAAGTATGCAAATGTAATCTATGCACATTTTTCATTTATATTCTGAAAATGAGAATTCTAATTATGCAAATGTGATCTATGCAAGAGAATTCTCAAACACAAGACGATTCTAATGTAATCTAAGAACCAATCAAGTGCAAGTCATGAAATTGGGTGAGAGTTCCAAGTAATGACCAAAGGAAATCAAATTAATAATTTCCCAAAAAAGAGACTCAAACACCCAATTAACTTAATGGAGATTGATGAGATGAAGAATTTGCTGAAAGAAACTCATAAACAAGTCTTTTTGACAGAAAAATATAGATCTGGGTAGTCTAAAAGCCATAGATAAAACCTAAACCCAACTAGACGAAAACATTTTAGGTTTCTCAAAAATTTTGACAAGGTCTACAGGCTTCCAGTAGAACCAGATGTGGTACCGCTCTGTGCACTAAAGGAATAGTGCAGGGATGTCTGCACTGTCTTGTAAAAAGAAAGTGTGGTCCTCTTTAAAATTTCGAAAAAAACAAAAAAAATCCAGAGTTTTAAAACTACCCAATCCCACACACATTAAGCAAAAACCAGAAACAGGGATAAGTTTCTCAAGTCAAAGAAAAAGGAAAAGAAAAAAACCAAATTCAAGTCCCTAGTATGGTTGCCAATTTGTCAGCTGGATAAATCGTTCTTGCGGACAAGACTGATCTCCCTAGTATCAACAGGTATCTAGCGACAAGCAGGACAAGAAAATCTACCTTTCTCTAAATATAACGCAATTCATTAATAAAACACTAAGAGGTGTTTTAGACCCCACCTTAAGTCCAACGCTAATTTGTGGCAGCCACGCTTCGACCGTCCGAACGAGTTTCCTTTTGAGAACCTGCAATCAGAAACAATCACACATCAAATAACACCTGCATAGCTAATATAATAAATCATATTCATGATGGTGATCAAGGAATCCATGAAATAAACCATAAAACACAGCTTATTGAGAAAAATAAACTTGATTGTATTAACTTTGAAAATAGAAGAACTTTACAACCTTTGGTGCCTTGATGTTGTACAAGCTCCTCCCAGGGTCCAAACAGGAATCTCCTCTATTTTGATAACCCTCAAACTCTTCCCAATGAGATCAAAAAAGGTATCAAATCTCTCCTCTCAAGCTCAATTAGGAAGACTAAATTCCAACAACATTTCACCTCAAAAATATTAAGCTTTCAACCTCCTCAGTAACCAGCCCAATGCCTCATTTTATAGTGCAGAGGAAGTTACAGGTCCACCTATGAAGCGATAGATTCCTCCTTCAAAGGGATAAGCTCCTCACATCAAGGGGTTAGCTCCCTAAGGTATGGGATTTATGAACCATAAAGGAGCGAACTTTCCACCTCAAGATTCCCTCTAGAAGCTTCCAGAAATGACTCAAAGTGAGTTTTTAAGAATGTACTTGTGCCTTTTTAACTTTTACAGGGGTACACACCCATTACATAGAGATAGAGTGGCCAGGTATGCAGGGGACATGACCAGTAGGTGCGAGACCGCAGGTAATGCTAAGAGAAAGTGTGGAACCAAACTTTTAAGGGCTTTCTCTTATTTTTCAAGGCTAGACATGAAGAAATGAGGTTTAAGACTTGCAAAGGAGGAAAGTATGAGTGGTGATAGACTCACACTGATTGCAGAATGTAATGGTGACAATATTTTGTGCAACAAGGGCTAAATGGATTGCAAAGCTAATTGAATTTAATATAGAACTGAAGCCCACCAAACTTGTCAGAGGTGAGGGTCTTGCCAGGTTTCTAGCTAAAGAAAACTGCAGAACATTGGACATACATTTCATGGGCACAATTGTAGAAATTGGTCAGGAAGAAGAAGAGGAAGCAACTGAACCAGAGAGAAAGCAGCCAGTGGCAAAAAATCTAGCTTCTTGTGATTGGTATTCTGCAAAAGTTAAATTCTTACTGAAGCTAGAAATCTCTCCAGGCTTAAGCACAAGTCAAGCTAGGACTTTAAAGATTAGGGCAACTAAATATTGCATTAATGAAAATCTGCTCTATTGGAGGGATCCATCTGGAATGCTTTTGAGGTGTTTGGACAAAGAACAGTCAATAGAAGTCATGCAGCAGTTTCATTCCAGCATGTGTGGAGGGCACCATTATTGGAACACTACAACCCATAAAATCCTCAGAGCTGGATATTACTAGCCCTCCTTATTTTCTGATGTATTCTCATTTGTTAAATCTTGTGACAGGTGCCAAATATTTGAAGGAAAGCAGCAGTTGAAGTCCCTGCCCTTAAAACCAATACATGCAAAAGGACCTTTTCAGCAGTGGGGCTTGGATTTCATTGGAGAGATCAATCCACATTCCAGTGGCTAGCACAGATGGATGTTAATAGCCACTGATTATTTTGCTAAGTGGATGAAGCAATCCATACTAGAAAGGTTTATCATAATGTGGTCATGAAGTTTTTGACAGAGAATATATTTACCAGATTTGGTTGTCCACATAAATTAGTCACAGACAATGCAGCAGCCTTCAGGGCAAAAGAATTGGTGGATATGTGTTATTCAATGGGTATTAAACTGGTTCATTCCACCTCATATTATCCTCAAGGAAATGGTCTAGCAGAATCCTCTAATAAAAGCCTGATAAGGATAATTAAGAAGATACTGGAGGACAATAAAAAGAATTGGGATTCTAAGCTCAAATATGAACTATGGGCTGACAGAGTAACCATTAAGAAATCCACAGGGAATTCCCCTTTCACGCTGGTATATGGCACTGAAGCTGTGTTCCCAATTCAGTTAATTCTCCCTGTAGAAAAATTCCTTCAAGAAGAGTAGAATGAGGAAGAAGATATGGCAAAAAGGATCACTGATTTAGCTAAGGTACATCAGATTAGAAAACAACTGGTTGAAAAAGTTGCAGCACATCAAAAAAAGATCAAGGAAGTTTTTGATAGAAAGACAAAATCAGATAATTTTCAGGTTGGAGACTTGGTTTTGAAGTGGGATGCATTGAAAGAGAAGAAAGACAACCATGGGAAGTTTGATGCTTTTTGGACAGGGCCTTTTATCATCTCTCAGATTCAAGGGAACAAGACCTTCATATTGAAAAGTATGAGGGGAGAAGCAATTTTTGATGGCCAAGTTAATGGGCATTTTCTGAAAAATTATGTTGTTTAAGGTCTTTTGGCCTTAAAGTTGTAAATATTTTGTTTTATCAGTTTAGTGTAAGCAAAGTAGACTCCATGCCCAATGGAACACTAGTAAATTTGCTAATTTGTTTTCTTCGGAAAGGCATTAATCTACATGTTCTTGAGACCTCACAGGGAGGATCTCATCCCTACAAGGAGCCAGTGTTAGCTCTGCTATATTCTTCAACATTCGATGGATAAAAAACAAGTCTGGTAGTGTTGGTTATGCTTACAAGGGGCTCGTAACAGTTGGTTTCCTCTTCTCCTTCATTTTCCTTATAACTCCATTACCCCTGCTATCCCTGTTTTACTCTAGCATTTAGCATAAAAGCTGTATGTCCTTAACTCTTGGGTTGAGAGTTTAAATGTCATGAAACCTCAATAAGCCGACTGAGCACTTTCACAAGCCCCTTTTCACATCACATCCCATGAAAACACGTGCTTTAAACCCACACCATCCGATCTATTCCGCTGCGATCGGACGACGTTCACAACTCCCGATACTGCAAGTTGCACATGCAATAACCCATATGGAAAGCAGTTTTCCACCTGTCCCATTGGCCACGTGTTGAGTGATGAATGGGATCGTGCAGCCTTGTACATTTACCACTCGCCTCCCTAAAGTGGTGTGATGCATACTGCTTACTGCCCATCGTACCATTCCCATGTGTTATCTCCCGTGCTACTTTCCCGCCCGATCACCATCGGATCTGTCTGCCCGAGATTCGATGGCTCATGCCTATTTGCCTCCCGTTCCTGTCCGATACCTCCCGCTGGGAGATCTCCACCATTCATTTGTTTGATCTAATGGCTGATGTTTATTCCCATCCCACCCATGCATCTGCCATGCAGTCTTCATGTCCCCGACTTGTACCATGTTCCCGAAGGAAGAAGGAGGCCAAAATCTAGTACCATGTGGCATTACTCCACAGCAACCGTGTTCAATAGTATAATGCCGAGAGAGAAAGGAAAATCCTCGAGCAGTTAAACGCCTTTAGTAGTTATGGAAATTTATTCATACAACACTCCACCTGCTCGAGGAGTACAACAAAGTACCAGAGAATGTCAAATTCATTCATTGAAGCAGAAGATCGTAGCAGAGGCCCACTTTAGACAGTTAATGTGGTTGGTGGTCAATTATGACCCCTCCACGCATAGAATAGCAGAGCATTTTTGTAAACAAACTCTATATATACCTAGACCATAGATGTAATGGGGGTTGATGGTTGTTGTTTTGATGTAAATTTCAACTTTTGGAGACTGTAACTACTGTGACACTTGCAACGTATGGTCTTCATTTTCAGCTAATACAAGCTTCCTTTGTTGTTAATTGCTCACTTTCCATTTCTACTCTATTCTAGGTTGTGCCTGTCATGCATTTGTTCACATGCTCTTGATTTTTAGCATTAGAGGGGTTGTCATCCCACCTCTGTGTCGAAGTCTAGTGTTTATCATTGAATGTGTTATGCAGGTTTCTATTCACTTAATGCCAAAGAGCTAGCATCGTGTCTGTGCATTAGGAAATAGATTTGCAGACCTCTTTACTAGTTGCAGCCAGCCATCACATGGTCTTGTGCATCTGCTGGTGTGATCAGTATTGTCCATGTTCACCTAATCCTCAAACTGTGAGTAATTCGTGGTCTAAAGCCTTGTAGTCTGGGGGTGTTCACCCATGTCTGGAATTAAGGATAGTAGAAGTAGTTATCTAGCTTGAGCAAGCATCATCCTTCCATTCATCCATTTCCAACATTTGTTGAGCTTGTAATGTTCCCGAGCATCTCTGAGATACAACCTAGGAGAGTTTCTTGGGGAGATAATAGTATCCATGTTCTGGGATCCTTGCCATCAAGCTTCCTCATATCGAGTTTTGGAACATGGTGGGACTTCAATACAACAGTAGAGTATATGAAATCATGATTAACATTTCTTTTTTTCTCATCATGAGTTTCCTTTACTACCCTTTTGCCATTAGTGATCATTTTTTGTGGCAACTTATTCAAATTTATCCTCAATTCTTCCATCTTATCGTCCATGCCAATCATCTTAGCATCCATGCCATTCATCGTAGCTTCCATCTTAGCATCCATGCCTTTCATCTTAGCTTCCATCTTAGCGTCCATGACATTCATCTTAACTTGCATGCCATTCATATTAGCTTCCATGCCATTCATCTTGGCCTCATTTACCTTTAGTGAGAGTGAAATTTGTTGTACTCGGTTTTGTAATTTTCATATATCATGTTGCATTTCTTCCTCTTCTTCATGAGTCATGCTAGAGCTTTTAGGTTGCTTACGAGGTGTTTCCATTTTCTTTCTTCGCAGAATTAAGTAATGCTAATAATTTTTCACTATTCCATTTGAATTCCTTCAAACTAATTTTTCAAACCAATCTTATGGAAAATAAAAAAAAAACTACACACCTTTTGTTTTTACTTTCTAAGAGCTCGATACTGAATCTGTTGTATCTCTATAACTGTGAGTCTCTAATATTTGAAATCTCCCCCTGTTGTAAAACTTTGAGTCCTCTTTCTAACCCCGCAAGTATGATCAAGATTGGATTCTCCAAAGAAGAGTTATGCCAAATATCCCATGGTGACCTGATTATAGACTAGTTCAGTAGAGAAAACTTGTATGACGTGCCACATGTCACTGTTTCGACCTTAGTACCTAAAATGGATACACAGAAAACTACAGGTCGTTTGATTTCCATAACTTTTGACGAAATTTCAATCTGATGCTCAAAACAAAAGTTATGGTGGTTTTCCCCAGGTCACCTATTTCAAATGTAATTCGGGAGTCTACAAAAACCCTAAGTTCCTCAGATCATATCTCTGCAAATATAGTAGGAAAATCTCTGAAATTTGGACCCCAAGTTCAGAATGATTTCGCCTCAAATGGTTTTTTTTTTTTAGCTTCTGAAATTTTGCATAAAAGAAATTATAGCGCAAATTCCACGATGACCTGTTTGGAGCAGGGAAACCCTAGAATCCAAATCTCTTATACAAAATGTTATGAAACTATCTCACAAAAAGATAGAAAAGATATATCAACGCCTTAGAAATAAGCCTCTTTGAGTGGGAAACCTCCTTTACATTACACAAATGAATAGTTCTTAGATGATTCAAATGACAAACCTCCTTTCTATATATAGGAGTCTAAGGGGTCACAATATAACCAAGCCAACCTAACAATAATAATATAAAGGCACAAAAATAACAACAGAGGGATTCTATGGGGCACAATAATAACAATATGGGAACATAGGGGCACAACAAAAATAATAAGGGATATAATGTCAATAGTAATGGGGAATCACTAATATTATAAGGACCTAACATTATAATTTTTTGGTTGTTTAAATTTAGCATTTGTGAAAGAATTGAAGTTTGAATTATAGAAATTAAAATGTAATATGAAATTCAAAGTGCGAAAATGACATAATTAAAACTAAAATATAATATGAAATTCAAAGTGCTAAAATGGAATAATTAGATGGAAAATTCAATAAAAAATCCACAGGCATTAATTAATTACGCTACATGAGATGATAGATATGAGATGATTTCACGACATAAACGTAGTTCAACAAAACCTATAGACATAGGTCAACATTTTTAGTCTTTAAATAATTGTCAATTTTTTTCTTTTTTTAAGCTAAAAGTTAATTTAAAGGTCAACTAAGCACATAAATGAAAGTTCCAAAATACCTTAAGCGTGGGTTTATCAATTCACGGATATAAACTGTTTACATATAATTTGTAATAAAATTGGCATTTAAGTTTACAAAAATGGTTTTACATATTTAAATAATGTGTTATATTTTAAATTTTTATTAACTTTTTATTTAATAGATAGATTTTAAATTTCATATTTGTAATTGATTTAATATAAATTGTAAAAATTATGTTCCCATGGAAATCTATTGACATTTTAATAAAAAAACACTAATAATAAATATTTGTTTATTGAAAAATAGTAATAATAAATATATGTTTATGATACATTATGAATAAGGAGTTGGTGCAACTATTTAATTATATGACTCTCACACATCCATAAGTTAAAATATACAACAATAGTAATAATAATAAAAATTAAGAAATATATGTAAGTAAATAAAGTAATGTATTTAAATAAAAAAGTATTACCATGATTGTACTAATATACCAAACTATTACCATGTGAACAAATATAATTTCATAAGTAACTTAGAAATGTTTGTTCAATGTGATTATGGTTATCATATGGTTTATATGATTAAAATACAAATCCCATTCAGTATGACCCACTGAGACTTTTCATACTATCCATGATTACATTTACAACTTAAAAAGGAAGTGGGCTTTCTATGAGCCACTTATCCCTTCTTCGTATAAATATTTTTATAGTGCTTTGGCATTCACACTTGATTTCATTATTGTTTGGCTTCTGAGTGATAATAACTCTTACTAAGTGATCTCCCACGCTACATTGATAAACCAGTTTTTGTATCGGCCTTGGTGGAGGCCTGTCCTTTCTGGATTCTTTATGGTGGTACCGCTCCATCGCTGGTCTCAGGATTGGTTCCAGATCGACGACCTCCATTCGTTGTTCAGATCAGATGGTGGAGGGAACCCTTGGGTTTCTATGCCTTGGTAGACACGATGATTCTTTTCCATGCTTTCCTTTTTGGAGTTGGAAACTATGGCTCAAAAGGGTTTCTCCATACCCAGGTGCTCATAGGTTCTTTTGTACATAGCTGGTGTGGAATGTATTGTAAAACTAGTTTTTTGTTGTCAATCCATGGCCCTTGACTGTCTCTGGCCTCCATGGCAGGCATATTGGCCTTTGGCTCTACATTCTACAATGACGAGGGCTTGCATTGAAGTCACCCATGAGGTAATGATAATGGTTCTTGATTGGTAATCTACACTATTTTTCTGTTGTTGCCTTACCATGACCCCTAATAGTCTCTCGTCCTCTTCACAAGTAATTTCAAAGAGGTAATGGTTGAAATTTTTGTTCTTATTTAATTTGAATGCAACCCTTATTTATAGTTCCTTTTTCTTTCATGATTTACCTATTAATCTAGGTTACTCCTCCCAGCTCAGATGCAGGGTTTTACAGGTGTTAATGTTTTGCGTGACACGCTCGTGGGAGCTCTTGCTCGGTCTTCTAAGTTCGTTAAAGACTCCTCTGGGTACTTGAGTCTACTTAACATTTATTAATAGTGTTATTTCGTGTTTAAGGTCTTGGCCCCCATTGGGCTCTATTTGGACATTACTGTGTTGTATATTTGCGAGGGGGTTCTCTTTGAAGTTTCCTGTTAAATTTATGAATTCAAACAATTTTCTGATATCTTTAAAGAAAGATGTGTTTTTGTTTTTTGAGAGAGGCATCTTCAAATGCTGGCTTGAATTATTAAACTATAGCTTTAGTTTAACCATCTTGTGATGTTGTTTCAATAACCTACTGTCCTTAAATCATGGTTAACTTAAATGACTATTTAATGCATTCTGCTATTGATAAGGTTCAACATTTCTTCGTCTCTTTTCTTGTTATCGGAGTTTAACAACTCTATTTATGTGACTAAATTGCATTGAAATGGTGAAGGGTCTTTGCCCCAGTCCGTGAGGATAGCATGATCAAATTCCTTGAATTACCTGTTGCGTACTGTATTTATCATTTTATTATGTCTATTGTTTCCTCTATTCTTCTCAAATTGTGCATGTTGTTTCTTTATATTTATATATAAATTTTTGTTTGCTCCATTCTTATTACTAAAGGTTTGGTATTCCTAGCAAGGGTTTTTGCATTCCAATGTTCGCAAGAAAAAATAAAATATACTTGCTTAAACTAATTACATGAAAGTAATAAAAGTTATTTACAGACTATTATTACTAATTTCACAGAGTAATCCATCAATTTCTACAGTTATATATATATATATATATATATATATATATATATATATATATATATATATATATATATATATATATATAAAATTCCTAATTACTTCATAAGGAAATTTCACTTATCTGGTCACAATGCTTTCCATGTTAAGCCTGCAACTAAGCCTTGCTGCTCGATATTTTACCTCCCAACCTTAAGACTACTACCTCTTGTAATCTCCCCCTGAGCTATTCATGTACGCATGAACCTTTTTCTTCTTTTCCTATTATGAGATCCTAATATCTCACAGCTATCTGGTCCAAACTAGACGTAGCAACTAAACTCTGCATGACATCTCAGCACATAATTTCTTTCCTTTCTTTTCTTCTCCTCCCTGATATAAGATACCCCTATCGTCTTGATCTTTCTTGAGTAAATACTCAAGAAATTAGTTAGGGAAGATAACTGTCTTCCTAACTACTTAAAAAGTAAAAGAAATATTTAAATATAACTACTATTTTTCTTCTGCATAATTAATCCAAGAAACAGTTTTATAATTAAAGTAATAACAAATTGTTTGGTTTGCAATAAATTAAATATTTACATAATTGGGAGATATCACATCTTTCCCCCCTAAGATGTAACATTATCTCGATGTTTTCCTTCTGAAAATAAATCTGGAAAGGTTTCCTTCATAGTTTTCTAATCTTCCCACATAGCCTCCTCCGGCCCATAGTGATGCCATTACACTTTAACGTGGGTGATAACTCGTTTCTGTAGTGTTACTTCTCTTTGATCGAGTATAACCAGGGGCTCGACGAAGAAGTCACCTTCCGATTCCACCAACTTGTTTAATAAATTTTAATTCAAAAAAATATGCTTAGTATATACATTGCCTAAATTTTTTACCAATTGATTATGTGGTTAGCATCATAAATGTATTTATTAAGTAGAGAAATGTGAAAGACATTGTGCACACGAATATGGCTGGGTGAGGCAAGCTCGTAAGCCATTGGTTCGATTCAAGCTAAAATTTGGAAAGGGCCACAGAATCGGGCTGCCAATTTAGCACATCCGGTTCATTGCAAGGTGCTTTTCTTGGCTCATACCCGAATGTAAACATGATACCCTGCATGGAATTCCCAAAAGCTCCTCATCTGATTAGTAAAGTTCTTTTGTTGGTCCTGAGTAGCTTTTATATTGACTTGTACCTTTTTCACCATCTCCTCCATTTCTTCTAACATATCTGGTCCTAGCATCAACTTGTCCTCTCGGCCACTCCAACTCAAAGGTGTCCTGCACTTACGTGGGTATAATGCCTCAAAGGGACTCATTGGTAAGGATGTATGGTATCCATTGTTATAGGGAAACTCTACCAACTACAGGTAGTCCTCCCACTTAGATGATTGTTGCATTACGTAAGTTCGCAAAATGTATTCTATTACTTGATTTAATCGCTCCATCTTTCCATCCATTTGAGGATGATATGAAGTGTTGAAGTGTGGTTGTGTATCAATCCTTCAAAAAGAGCTATCTAGAAGGCTGATGTAAATTTCACATCATGGTCAGAAATGATCATCTTGGGTATTCCATGTAATTTAAAAATGTTTTTCATAAAAATGTTAGCAATTTGTACCACTTTATAAGTTGACTGGAGTCTCAAATGGTATGAAATGAGAATATTTCCTCAATTTGTCCACTAGCACCATGAGAGACTCATTTTTTCTTTTAGACATAGGGAGTCTGGTAATGAAATTGATGGATATGGTTTCCCATTTCCATTTAGGAATAGGTAGTGGGTGGAGTAGTCTTGCTAGGTGTTAGTGCTCTACTTTTACTTGTTGGCATTCCAAAAAATGGGATAACTATTCTGCTACCTCTTTCTTCATACCAGGCCAGAAAAATTCCTTTCTAAGGGCAGAAATCATTTTTTGTTATTGGGGTGCCCTGCATAAGGACACTTATGATATTCGTCTAATTATTTTTGTAAGAAATTTCTGTTAGGCACATATAACCTCTTCCTATAAATCAACAATTCTTCTGAATTTACCTCATATCCCAATTGCCCATCAATTTTTTTACATCATTTTTTTTGTAGGAACCCACTCCTAGGAATAACCATATCCATAATGTGTTTTGTTGGCCCCAACTAGAAAGAAGCACCAAGTCCCTATTAGTTTTACTAGCACCAATGAGAAAGAGGCACCAACTCCCTCAGTGATAAATATTTGATTAGCTTACAAGACATACCAAGTACTTTATTTTCAAGCACCAAGTTTCTAGAGGCACTAACACCCAAGCTATTCTTCAAACACCCACTTAGATGGAAGAACTAACATTCTTATG
The DNA here is from genome assembly GCA_031772625.1 of Pinus tabuliformis. NCBI lineage: Eukaryota > Viridiplantae > Streptophyta > Pinopsida > Pinales > Pinaceae > Pinus > Pinus tabuliformis. The sequence continues at coordinate 414,472,155 of CM062816.1, forward strand.
TGTAGGCCCCAACATGGTGAACCTACAAGTAACTATTTCATATGATTTTCATACTATATCTATAGATGTCTTATTTATATGAATTTCTCTCAGCTATGGCTCTCACTAAGACTTAGAGATAGCCTCAATCACCTCTTGACCCTATGATATGGTTTGTGGCCTTCTCTCTACATAGCCCACTTAACTAGTGTCCTCGTCTTCTCTTATAACACATACAAAAACATTACCCTCACGTCTCTCATAGTCAAACCACATTTGTTCATGTTTTCTATCTACAAATGGTTCTATTCCTAGCCTTCACTACAATGATTATGGACTAGAGGTGGCTTTCTTTTTCTCTTACCGATCATGACTCTGCACTTCAGTATAGCTCGCCTAGCTCAAAATTGAACTTCATTTACCAAGCATTATCGTCATTAATGGTCACATAGCTCTAGAAGTATTTTTCAACCACCAGAATGAGCCACAAAATTTTCTTTAATTCATCAAAGCCATATTTTGCACTCTATTTCAATCTTTGATCTTCAATGAGATAAATATAACTCAATAATGGGATAAACAACCTTTTCCATGATAGGTCTCATCTTTCATAGTCTCTTCAACTGAATTACCATGAACATTGAACCACAATTAATACTCCTAGAAAGAATTCCTCTCAAATGCAACAACCAAGAATTTGTGATTTCTTGTTCATCAATTGATCTATTCTTTTATAATTGTTGCACACCAAGACTGATGGGAAATTAACCTGTAGCTTCTCCTCTTGGTAAATATTGTCACACCTTCAAAGGCTCAACCATTGCAAAAACCATCATGTCTTCCAACATATCATTTATATCTTCACTCCACCCTAACACCAAGTTCTCTTATTCAGAACTAGAGTGTTTTAAAATTTATCATGCAAAACTTCAGTTTTCATTGTAGCTTAAAATAGAGATGTTATTGTTATCTAGGAAGTATAGAAAAGGATGTTATTGTTATCTAGGTGGTATACCAATAGAGAAGAGAATTATGGAACTCAAGTTTTGGAACTGAGGTAATTTATTTTCATGGATGTGAATTGTTTTGCATATAATTTGTAATAAAATTGGCTTTTAAGTTTATAAAAAGGGTTTTAAGTATTTATATAATGTGTTATATTTTAAATTTGTATTAAATTGTATTTAACAGATAGATTTTAAATTTTATATTTGTAATTGATTTAAAATAAATTATAAAAATTATGTTCCCCTTGCAGGCTATAGACATTTTAACAAAAAAAACCCTAATAATAAATATATATTTATTAGAAAATAGTAATAATAAATATATGTTTATGTTACAATATAATAAGGAGTTGGTGTAACTATTTAATTATATGACTAGTTGATAAACATTAGAATTTTATGAGTTTATTGTTTTTTCTTAATTACTATATTAAAAATAAGTCAAAAATTTTAAGAATAAAAAAAATGTTGTTTTTAATAAAAATATTATATGACTTAATTATGAGAAAGTGATTCATTAATTCATTTACTTTTTAATATAAGAAATTGTCATAAACTATTATAATTAAGATTATATGATGTGTTAAAAATAATTTTCATTAACTATATTAAAAAATTCATATTTTTAATTTTCAAGTGAAATCTATATTTAACTTGTAAATTTTATATTGTGATATTTTTAATTACACTTATTCAAAATAACGTTGTTCCAATACCTAATTTAGAATTCAATATACAATTTTAAAATAAAATAAAACAACATGTACAGTTTGTATTATTCATTTTTTTCCTCAATTTTTTTTACACTTATGCATATATATGAAGCCTCCATGTTTCAAACCAAAAAAAAACTAGGACATTCATATTTAACACTTGTCAAATAAATACTATTGGATTTAATAATAATTAATAAAAAAATAGTAATTAATTCGTTTATAGATTTAATTTTTAGTATAAGAATTTTGTCTAAAATATTAGAGCTAATTTTATACAGTGTCTTAAAAATGGGTTTGATAAATTTATCAACTATATTCAAATACTTATTTTTAATTCTGAAGTGAAATCAATATACATTTTGCAAATTTTAATGTATAATCAAAATAACTTAAAAAAAAAACATAATATTTAAATTACACTCAATCAAAATAAATTTGTTCCCAAAATCTAATTTACAATTTAATGTAAAATTTTAAAAAATAAAAGATAGCATATCTTTTTTTTTCCCGTAGAAAAATTGTAATTTATATTCATATATGAAAAAAATTACATTTTGTAGATGCTTAGAGCATATGTAGATAGTTGTCCATGATTAGGACAAATACAATGATCAAAGTAAAAAATAAATAAAAAATACATCAAGCCTATACTTTCCTGCCCTTCTTCTTCTCCACCCTACGCCAACCTTGAGAGTCAAGAAGGGGAACAATGATGGCCTGCTGGTACTCTTGTGTGTTCACTGGAGGTTCTTTGTCGGATTCTAATCCTTCAGATCCATGTGTTCTTTTGATGCCACTAACTTCCAGCTGTGGAATTTGCTGCTGCTGAATATGGTCCTCCATTTGAGGGTCTCGTGATTTTTCTTCCTCTGTGCCATTTTGTTCCATATTTATATCAGGTTCTCCTTGGTTCACTGTATGCTCTGGCTGAATGTCCTCTTCTTCGAGCGGTTCTGTATGCTGCCACCCTTTAGGCTTTTTTTGTTGTTTCTTGTTTCCTTTTGGATTCTTTCTGGCCAGTGGGCAAGTATATTGGAGGTGTCCTGTTTGCCGGCATCTGCAGCATCTCAATGCAGTGTTTTCATAGTCTAGGGGTTGTGTCCACTGAGTGTTGTAGTTCAATGAAATATGGTCTGGCAGCCCCTGACTCAGGTCCATTTCAATGCAAATTCTGGCAAAAGTGAAGATTCCTTTGTTGTATCTGTCTTCATCAATTTTTAGGAATTTCCCCAAGGAATTCCCAATGGCTGATAACACTATATGATGCCAGAATTGTAATGGGAGGTTGTGAAGCCTCACCCAAACATGCATTGTTGAGATTTTCATGGTGTTTGCATCAAATTCAGGGAACCAAGGGGTAGCAAAGAGGCCAGCATTTCCCCAAAACCACGGCCCCTCATTGGTGATACTATCCCTTTCTTCCTCTGTATCGAAATTAACAATGAAAAACCCTTTTGAACATAGATATATATCACATTCTGGTGTCCAGTGGGCGTAAATCCATTGATGTAAAGCATGGGATTTTGACGAGTAACCATTAAATCTACATATGACAGCATGTTTAGAGAGTTCAGAGTGTAGTGCGGTTACCTCTGGTATAGTAACTTGGAGCATTGAGGATTCCATTTTTTGTTCTACTATATATGGACCTGGTTGCTCTGATTGTGCCATTGGTTTGTTCTACATTTTTTCTTTCCCCTTGACTGCTTCACGGAAGGAGCCTGGAGTCTTTGAGCCTAATCCGCTGCATCCTCCGCGTAGTCTTAGGTTAAGAAAAATGGTTGAATCCTGACAGATCCCATATTCCTGTAGAGTAAGATGGTCCTGTAGGCAACGACCTGTACAGATCAGGTTCTGGTGTTTTGTGGGTATTCCTAGTTGGTTTTTTATTTCATTTTTTAACCCTTGTATGTTTATTTTCATGCTGAGTCGCATGCAACGGTGGCTTCCCCCTGTTAGTTTGATGAAGATTTGGATCCAATCTTTAGCCTAGCAGTATGATTCAGCCAATTTGTGGCAAATATTCGGTGGTTTGGTTGTTTTCTGTAAAGAAACCATCGTTCCCCTGTTATTCTTATTTTGTCCACCCCATGGGGTCTCCAGATCTGGTTTATACAAGTCATTTTTGGAGTACTCTGTCAGTACTGCCAGATTTAAGGGGTCCTCAATGGTCAGTCCCCTTACTTTTATGATGGGCTTCCTCTGTCCAGTTGTTAACCAGGATGCCGCGCGTCCCCCATCTCTTCCAATCGCACTCCGGCTTGAGTGAGGAAGCTCCTCTGCCGGGCGTGGATTAATTTTCAGCAGATGGAGATGATTGTTGTCGCTGAAGTAAAATTCAACCTGGCGGTGGACTTTGCTTTTGGTATCCTAGTCCAAAATGTCTACTGCCATGGCTCCTCATTTCGCTAGCTTGGCCCCAAGGCCGACAGCAGTGCGCGCAGATGGAAACCCACCGCTTCCACAATCCCTTAGCAGATCGGATGGGTGCAGAGGAGACGTCAGCTGCATCTCTTTCCAACATGTGCAGACATCTCTGCCTAGCCGGTCTGGATCACCCACGCATGGTAACTCAGATACCTAGATCTGTGTATGATCAAGTTGAGTTGAAGCGGAGCACCCAGGGTTTTGAGGAAAAAAACCCCGATCCACCATGAGAATGTCGGCCTGCTCCATGAAGGGAGATATTTCCTTCTGCCATTGAAGTCTTTGATCCGATTCATGTGGCTCCTTTCCAGCAGAGAAATCGGGAGAGAACCAAAACGATGACTCAAATTTTGGGATCCCAGCAACCAAACGCCAAGCAGATCCGGAGCCTAGCTGATCTCTGGGGATGGCGACGACATAGCATGTTCGTTCTGAAAACCTAGGTGCTCGAAGACCCGCCATAGCATATCATATGTACTATGCATTATTTTCTTTGAAAAAAATGAATATATATATATATGTATTAAAACTTTTTGTTTCAAACGAAAAAATTATATGTTATGAAACCAGCTCAAAAAATGATAGAAAAGATAGATCAACCCCTTAGAAATAAGCCTCTTGAGGGGGAAACCTCCTTTACATTACAAAAATGAACAATTATTAGATGATTCAAATGACAAAACATCCTTTCTATATATAGGAGTCTAAGGGGTCACAATATAACCAAGCCGACCTAACAATAATAATATAAAGGCACAAAAATAAAAATAGAGGGATTCTATGGGGCACAATAATAACAATATGGGGATATAGGGGCACACCAATAATAATAAGGGATATGGTGGCACTAGTAATGGGGGAATCATTAATATTATAAGGACCTAACATGCCCCTCTCCTTCCAAAGAGTGTTGTCCTTAATCCTTGAGTAGTTCTGGATGCTTTTGTATAAAATTCTCATCCTCCCATGTGGAATCTTCAGCAGATAAGTTCTTTCACTTGATGAGATATTCCAAAATTGATCCATTTCATAGCTTTCGAGTTCTTGCTTCTGTGACTACTTCTAGTTCCAATATAATTTTTCCTTCCTCGTCAAGTTTTGGAAATATTGTTTGAACTAGGAGCTTGTCACTTATAACCTTCTTTAAACATGAAACATGGAAAACTAGGTGCACTCGAGAAGCTACAGGAAGCTCCAATTTGTATGCCATAGTACCAATGTTTTACAACACCTTGTATGAACCATAATAATTTGGTGATAATTAATTGTCCTTCTTAGCTTGCTTGAGGGACATTTGTTTATAAGGTTGTAGCCGTAGGAAAACTAAGTCACCTACATCAAAACTTCTTGTGATGTTGATCTACCTGTTGTTTCATTCTATTTTGTGCCAATGTGAGGTTATCCTTTAAGAGTTGGAGAACTTGTTTTTGATGATCAATGTGATGTTCCACTGCTTGAACCTTAAAATTTTCTCTTAAATATGATGTGATGGGTGGTGGATGACATCCATAAAGTGCCATAAATGAGGTCATTTTTGCTGCAGTAAATAAAGGAAGCATTATACCACCATTTAGCCAGAGGCAACCATTTGACCCATTGTGTTTGTTTATCAGATACAAAGCAACAAAGGTATCCTTCCAAACATTTGTTTACTATCTCAGTTTTCCCATCATATTGAGGATGATAAGATGAGCTATGAGCTAACTGAGTACTGAGACAAGAATATAATTATGTCCAAAAATTTCCAGTGAAAATGGGATTTGTGTCACCTAAAATAATCTTTGGGTTTCCATGTAGCTTTTGAATTATTTCCATAAATGTAGTAGAAACCGTACTAGCTTTAAATGGATGTGATAATGCACAAAAGTGTGCATAATTGGTAAGTCTATCAACTACCATCATGATGACACACTTTCCTTCAAACTTGTGTAAACCTGTGATAAAATCCATTGAAACCTCCTCCCAACGTTGGCTTGGAATGGATAATGGTTGTAATAGACCTGGGGTCTTAATTGTTTCAACTTTATTTTGTTGGCAAACCAAACATTCTGCCACAAACTTTTGAATATCCGATTTAAGTCCATCCCCAAAAAATTCCTTCTTAACACTGTGGTAAGTTTTTAAAAGCCCTAAGTGCCCTCTAAGGGAGAAGTGTGCAATTCCATAAGAGTCTTTTTTTGAGTTAGGAATTCTTACATAGGTATAAGCAATTTTTGTACCAAAATGAATCATTTTTCCAGCTAAGTGTATCAGATGTACTGGAATCTTGTTGTAACTTTTGAATGAGTGCACACACTTCTTTGTCATTCTTCCATTCCTCCCTTGCTTCATTTATCTAATATGGTTGGATAATAGAAATGGCGCACAACAATGCTTCCACATCCTCATCCTTTCTTGAGAGCGCATCTGCCACAAAATTTTTCTTCCCTTTTTTGTAGATGATTTCAAAGTCATAACCCAACATCTTTGTGACCCATTTTTGTTTCTCTTTAGAGGATAATCTTTGTTCTAAAAGGTATTTAAGGCTATCATGATCTGTTTTTACATTGGAGTGTCTTCCCATTAGTTAGGGTCGCCATTTCTTAAGTGCATGTAGTATTGCCAACATTTCTTTCTCATAAATAGCTTTGTGTAAATACTTTCCCTTGATTAGACGATTTTCGAAAGAAATGGGTCTTTCATCTTGCATTTAAAAACACCAATTCCATTTCCTGAAGCATCACATTCCACAATAAATGTTTTTGTGAAGTCTGGTATAGCTAAGACCGTTGCTTGGCACATTGCCTCTTTAATATGTTCAAAGGCCTTTGTTGATTCTGGAGTCCATGAAAATGAATCTTTCTTCAATAATGTTGTTAGAGGTGCTACTATTCTCCCATAATTCTTAACAATCTTGCGATAATACCCTGTGAGCCTGAGAAATCCTTGCAGATGCTTTACGGATGTGGGGATTTTCCATTCGATAATGTCTTTGATTTTGCTAGGGTCTACCTTAACACCTTCATGAGATACAATATGACCCAGATATTCCACCTCTTATACTCCAAAGAAAAAATTTGGAGCTTTTTGCATATAATTGTTTCTCCTCCAATAGTTTGAGCTTTTTGCGGTGTCCTTTTGGTGTTCTTTCTGAGGAACTTACCCTGTAAATTCCTACATAATGTGCTATAATTTCTTCCATAAAAATTGCCCATCTGACAATTTTTTTACGAGAGAAAAGCCATCGATACCATACAAATTGATTTGGTTCCAAATATAAAGTTTCAATACATACCTTTTGTGTGTTTTGCACATTATGGAGATCTAAAAATTTCTCCATGTGTAGTATCCATGTTCCGGGATCCTTGCCATAAAAATTCCTCATATCGAGTTTTGGAACATCGTGAGTCTTCAATCCAACATTAGAGTATATGAAATCATGATTAACATTTCTTTTTTTCTCATCATGAGTTTCCTTTACTACCCTTTTGCCATTAGTGACCATTTTTTGTAGAAAATTATTCAAATTTATCTTCAATTCTTCCATCTTATCGTCCATGCCATTCATCTTAGTATCCACGCCATTCATCTTATCTTCCATCTTAGATTCGAGCACCTAGGTTTTTAGAACAAACATGATATGCCATCGCCGTCCCCAGAGATCAGCTAGGCTCCGAATCTGCTTGGCGTCTGGTTGCTGGAATCTCAAAATTTGAGTCATCGTTTTGGTTCTCTCCCGATTTCTCTGCTGGAAAGGAGCCACATGAAACAGATCAAAGACTTCAACGGTAGAAGGAAATATCTCCCTTCATGGAGCAGGCCGACATTCTCATGGTGGATCAGGGTTTTTATCCTCAAAACCCTGGGTGCTCCGCTTCAACTCAACTTGATCATACACAGATCTGGGTATCTGAGTTACCATACGTGGCTGATCCAGACCGGCTAGGCAGATATTTCTGCGCATGGTGGAAAGAGATGCGGCTGACGCCTCCTCTGCACCCATCCGGTCTGCTAAGGGATTGTGGAAGTGGTGGGTTTCGATCTGCGCGCACTGCTGCTGGCCTTGGGGCCAAGCTAGCGAAACAAGGAGCCATGGCAGCAGACATTTTGGACCAGGATACCAAAAGCAAAGTCCACTACTAGGTTGAATTTTACTTCAGTGACAGCAATCATCTCCATCTACTGAACATTAATCCACGCCCGACAGAGGAGCTTCCTCACTCAAGCCGGAGTACGATTGGAAGAGATGGGGGACGCGTGGCATCTTGGTTAACAACTGGACAGAGGAAGCCCAACATAAAAGTAAGGGGACTCACCATTGAGGACCCCTTAAATCTGGGAGCAGTGATAGAGTACTCCAAAAATGACTTGTATAAACCAGATCTGGAGACCCCATGGGGTGGACAAAATAAAAATAACATGGGAGCGATGGTTTCTTTACAGAAAACAACCAAACCACCGAAGATTTGCCACAAAGTGGCTAAATCATACTACCAGGCTAAAGATTGGATCCAAATCTTCATCAAACTAACAGGGGGAAGCCATCGTTGCATGCGACTCAACATGAAAATAAACATACAAGGGTTAAAAAACAAAATACAAAACCAACTAGGAATACCCACAAAACACCAGAACTTGATCTGTACAGGTCGTTGACTACAGGACCATCTTACTCTACAGGAATATGGGATCTGTCAGGATTCAACCATTTTTCTTACCTAAGACTGCGCGGAGGATGCAACGGATCAGGCTCAAAGACTCCAGGCTCCTTCCGTGATGCAGTCAAGGGGAAAGAAAAAATGCAGAACAAACCAATGCCACCGAGCAACCAGGTCCATATATAGTAGAACAAAAACTGGAATCCTCAACGCTCCAAGTTACTATACCAGAGGTAACCGCACTACACTCTGAACTCTCTAAAGATGCTGTCATATGTAGATTTAATGGTTACTCGCCAAAATCCGATGCTTTACATCAATGGATTTACGCCCACTGGACACCAGAATGTGATATATATCTATGTTCAAAAGGGTTTTTCATTGTTAATTTCCATAGAGAGGAAGAAAGGGATAGTATCATCAATGAGGGGCCATGGTTTTGGGGAAATGCTGGCCTCTTTGCTACCCCTTGGTTCGCTGAATTTGATGCAAACACCATGAAAATCTCAACAATGCCTATTTGGGTGAGGCTTCACAACCTCCCATTACACTTCTGGCATCATATAGTGTTATCAGCCATTAGGAATTCCTTGGGGAAATTCCTAAAAATTGATGAAGATAGATACAGCAGCGTAATCTTCACTTTTGCCAGAATCTGCGTTGAAGTGGACCTGAGTCAGGGGCTGCCAGATCATATCTCATTGAACTACAACAACACTCAGTGGACACAACACCTAGACTATGAAAACACTGCATTTAGATGCCGCAGATGCGACACGTCCAATATACTTGCCCACTGGCCAGAAAGAATCCAAAAGGAAACAAGAAACAACAAAAAACGCCTAATGGGTGGCAGCATACAGAACCGCTGGAAGAAGAGGACATTCAGCTAGAGCATACAGTGAACCAAGGGGAACCTGATATAAATATGGAACAGAATGGCACACAGGAAGAAAAAACACCAGACCCTCAAATGGATGACCATATTCAGCAGCAACAAATTCCACAGCTGGAAGTTAGTGGCATCAAAAGAACTCATGGATCTGAAGGATCAGAATCCGACAAAGAACCTCCAGTGAACACACAAGAGTAACAGCAGGCCATCATTGTTCCCCCTCCTCACTCTCAGGGTTGGCGTAGGGTGGAGAAGAAGAAGGGCAGGAAAGTATAGGCTTGATGTATTATTTATTTATTTTTTACTTTGATCATTGTATTTGTCCTACTCATGGACAGCTATCTGCATATGCTCTAAGCATCTACAAAATGTAATTTTTTTCATATATGAATATAAATTACGATTTTTCTACGGGAAAAAAAGATATGCTATCTTTTATTTTTAAATTTTACATGAAATTCCAAATTAAATTGTGGGAACAAATTTATTTTGAATGAGTGTAATTTAAATATTATGCTTTTTTTTTAAAGATATTTTGGATTTGACTTCAGAATTAAAAATAAGTATTTGAATATAGTTGATAAATTTATAAAGCATTTTTAAGATAATATATAAAATTAGCTATAATATTTTAGACAAAATTCTTATACCAAAAATTATATTTATAAACGAATTAATTACTAGTTTTTATAAATTATTATTAAATCCAATAGTATTTTATATATATATATAGATAGATATATACTCTTAAAAAATTTTCAACGCATTTTGAATACAATAATTTTCAAAGAACAATAAAATCATAAAAATGTAATATTTATCAGCACGGATAAACAAATATTTATTATTAACCTTTCTTTATTAAAAAAAATCTGTACAATGATATTAAAATATAATTTTAAAATTTATATTAAATCAATTACAAAAATTAAATTTTAAATTTATTGATGAAAATTTTAAAAGTAATTGTTCAATACAGCACATTTAAATAGTTGAAACCATTCTTATAAACTGAGAACCAGTTTTAATACATTTTATATAAAAATACAATATTTATCAACCACTAGTATAATTAAATAGTTACACCGTTATTTATAATATAATATAAACATATATTTATTATTAATATATACTTATTAAAAAGTCTATACCATACTATTAAAATATAATTTTTAAAATTTATATTAACTCAATTACAAAAATGAAATTTTAAATCTATATATGAAAATTTTAAATCTAAAAATAATTGTTCAATACAGCTCATTTAAATAATTAAAAGTATTTTTCAAACTTAAACACCAGTTTTAAAACAGATTATATGCAAACAATTTTATATCCATCAAATTAATTTACCTCAGATCTAAAAATAGAGCTGCAGCTATACTTAGCTCTATCTATTAGTCAACAACTTACCTCAGTTCACGTTCTGAGGTTCTTAACAACTTAACTCTATCTATTAGTCAACTAATTATCAACAACTTAACTCTATCTAATAGTCAACTTTGACACCTTTAAAGTTAAAGCGGCGTCGAGAGTAAATTTCTTTTTTAATTTCCAGTAACTACAACAGTGAACTGAAGATTATTTACAGTCAACTGAAGATTATTTAGAGTTAGACGATACAACCCATTGCCCACTATGCAATGAGAGATTGGATTTGAAGCTCAACCCAACTATGCAATCCATTGCCCCTTATGCAATGAGAGATTGGATTTGAAGCTCAGCCCAACTATGCAATCCATTGCCCCTTATGCAATGAGATATTGGATTGGATGAGAGATTGGATTGGATTGGACGGGACCATACAATCCATTGCCCTACGATCGAGTTGTTGTTGTAGAGACATTAATGAGAGGATGGATTTGAAGCTCAGCGCACTCAGTCCCACACTCGGATTCTTCAGAGCAGAGCTCAATGGAACGCTTAGGGTGAAGCCATGATGAGCTTGGCTGTGAAGAATCCGAATGTGGCCGTGAGGACGCAGATCAAGCACAAACTGCATGGAGTAATATTTTGATGATGCTAGCTTAACCTTCAATAGATTATCAAATTCGTAATTCACTATGTTTGAAGCGCAACTGCATTGATTTCTTTTCTATGCAGAGACAAATAATTTTTGAAAGCTTATTATGCCAAAACAATGGGCAGAATTTGATTTTTTATATGAGTTATGTGTATTTCGCTTAATATGAGTTATGTATTTTGCACTAAATCTAATTGAGAGTTGCAAGAAGAGTAGTTTTTCATGAATTTTAAAATAAGTTAAATCTTAGATAATGTTTTTGTTTTTGACATTGAGTTTATATAATTTTTTTATTTTCTTCATCAGAAGAATAATAGATGGTGTTTGATTCATACGGGAATATAAGTTTACATTTATGAAGATGGTAGAATTGAAAATTGTATTCTTGATTTTAGAATTAGGATCACTTTTATAATGGAGTGTTGTATACTTTTTTTTTTTAATTGTGATGAGATAAGAAGTTATATTTTATGTGGTGAAAGTATCTCATTTCTATCATCTTATGTGACAGGTTTGTGTTTGTGGATTTATTATTGGATGGAGGATATGTTATTGAATTTTCCATCCAATTGTGTATACTTTGAATTTCATGTTATATATTATAATATATATAACTCAATCTTCATTCATTTGATAAGTGTTAAATTTGAATATCTTAGATTTTTTTTTGGTTTGAAACATGGAGGCTTCATATATGCATAAGTATAAAAAAAATTGAGGAAAAAAATGAATAATACAAACTGTATGTTGTTTTATTTTATTTTAAAATTGTATATTGAATTCTAAATTAGATATTGGAACAATGTTATTTTGAATAAGTGTAATTAAAAATATCACAGTTTCTTAAAAATTATTTTTTACTATATATTAAAATTTACAAGTTAAATATAGGTTTCACTTGAAAATTAAAAAAAAATGAATCTTTTAATATAGTTAATGAAAACTATTTTTAACACATCATATAATCTTAACTATAATAGTTTATGGCAATTTCTTATATTTAAAAGTAAATGAATTAATGAATCATTTTTTAGTAATTAAGTCATATATGATATTTTTATTAAAAACAACATTTTTTTTATTCCTAAAATTTTTGACTTATTTTTAATATAGTAATTAAGAAAAAACAATAGACTCATAAAATTGTAATGTTTATCAACTAGTCATATAATTAAATAGTTACACAAACTCCTTATTTATAATGTAACATAAACATATATTTATTATTACTATTTTCTAATAAATATATATCTATTATTAGGGTTTTTTTGTTAAAATGTCTATAGCTTGCAAGGGAACATAATTTTTATAATTTATTTTAAATCAATTACAAATATAAAATTTAAAATCTATCTATTAAATAAAAGTTAATACAAATTTAAGATATAACACATTATATAAATACTTAAAATCATTTTTATAAACTTAGAAGCCAGTTTTATTAAAAATTATATGAGAAACAATTCATATCCATGAAAATAAATTACCTCACTTCCAAAACTTGAGTTCCATAATTCTCTTCTCTGTTGGTATACTTCCTAGATAACAATAACATTTTCATTTTAAGCTACAGTGAAAGCTGAAGTTTTGCATGATAAATTTTAAAACACTCAAGTTCTGAATAAGAGAAATTGGTGTTAGAGTCCAGTAAAGATATAAATGATATGTTGAAACACATGATGTTTTTTGCAATGGTTGAGCCTTTCAAGGTGGGATAAAGAAATATTTACCAAGAGGAGAAGCTAAAGGTTAATTTCCCATAAGTCTTGGTGTGCAACAATTATAAAATGATAGATCAATTGATGAACAAGAAATCACAGATTCTTGGTTGATGCATTTGAGAGGAATTCTTTCTGGGAGTATTAATTGTGGTTCAATGTTCATGGTAATTCAGTTGAAGAGACTATGAAAGATGAGACCTATCATGGAAAAGGTTGCTTATCCCATTATTGAGTTATAGTTATCTCATTGAAGATCAAAGATTGAAATAGAGTGAAAAATATGGCTTTGATGAATTAAAGACAATTTTGTGGCTCATGGTTGAAAAATACTTCTAGAGCTATGTGACAATTAATGACGATAATCCTTGGTAAATGAAGTTCAATTTTGAGCTAGGTGAGCTATACTGAAGTGCACAGTCATGTGGGTAAGAGTAAAAGAAGGCCACCTCTAGTCCATAATCATTGTAGTGAAGCTTGGGAATAGAACCATTTGTAGATAGAAAACATGAACAAAATGTGGTTTGACTATGAGAGACTTGGGGGTAATGGTTTTGTGTGTGTTTTAAGAGAAGAGGAGAACACTAGTTAAGCGGGCTAAGTAGAGAGAAGGCCACAAAGGATATCATAGGGTCTAGAGGTGATTGAGGCTATGTCTGAGTCTTAGTAAGAGCCATAGCTGAGAGAAATGCATATAAATAAGACATCTATAAATATAGTATGAAAATGATATGAAATAGTTACTTGTAGGTTCACCAAGTTGGGGCCTACACATAAGAATGTTAGTTCTTCCATCTAAGTGGGTGTTTGAAGAATAGCTTCGGTGTTAGTGCCTCTAGAAAACTTGGTGCTTGAAAATAAAGTACTTGGTATGTCTTGTAAGCTAATCAAATATTTAACAAAGAGGGAGTTAGTGCCCCTTTCTCATTGGTGCTAGTAAAACTAATAGGGACTTGGTGCTTCTTGCTAGTTGGGGCCAACAAAACACATTATGGATATGGTTATTCCTAGGCGTGGGTTCCTACAAAAAAAAATTGATGTAAAAAAATTGATGGGCAATTGGGATATGAGGTAAATTCAGAAAAATTGTTGATTAAGAGAAAATGATCTCTTCCCTTAGAAAGGAATTTTTCTGGCCCGGTATGAAGAAGGAGGTAGCAAAATAGTTATCCCATTTTCTGGAATGCCAACAAGTAAAAGCGAAGCACCAAAACCTAGCAAGACTACTCCAGCCACTACCTATTCCTAAATGGAAATGGGAAACTATATCCATCAATTTCATTACGAGACTCCCTATGTCAAAGAAAAAATGAGTCTGTCATCGTGCTAGTGGACAAATTGAGCAAATCTTCTAATCGTGCTAGTGGACAAATTGAGCAAATCTTCTCATTTCATACCAGTGGAGACTCGAGTCAACTTATAAAGCAGTACAAATTGCCAACATTTTTATGCAAAACATTTTTAAATTACATCGAATACCCAAGATGATAATTTCTCACCGTAATGTGAAATTTACATCAGCCTTCTAGAAATCTCTTTTTGAAGGATTGAGTACACAACCACACTTCAACACTGCATATCATCCTCAAACAGATGGAAAAATGGAGCGATTAAATCAAGTAGTAGAATACATTTTGTGAACTTATGTAATGAAACAACCATCTAAGTGGGAGGACTACCTGCAGTTGGTAGAGTTTCCCTATAAAAATGGATATCATACATCCTTACCAATGAGTCCCTTTGAGGCGTTATACCCACGTAAGTGCAAGACACCTTTGAGTTCGAGTGGCCAAGAGGACAAGTTGATGCTAGGACTAGATATTTTAGAAGAAATGGAGGGGATGGTCAAAAAGGTACAAGTCAATCTAAAAGCTGCTCAGGACCGTGAAAAGAACCTTTGTAATCAGATGAGAAGTTTCTGGGAATTCCATCTGGGTTAGCATGTTTACATTCCGGTACGAGCCAAGAAAAGCACCTTGCAATGAACCGGATGTGCTAGATTGGCAGCCCCATTCTATAGCCCTTTCCAAATTTTACCTTGAATCGAACCAATGGCTTACGAGCTTGCCTCACCCAGCCATATTCGTGTGCACAATGTCTTTCACCTTTCTCTACTTAAGAAATACTTTTATTATGCTAACCACATGATCAATTGGTAAGACATTCAAGCAACGTATATACTATGCATATTTTTTTGAATTTAGATTTATTAAATAAGCTGGTGGAATCGAAAGGCAAGTTCTTCATCGAGCCCCTGGTTATACTCGATGAGAGAGAGGTAACACTACAGAAACAAGTTACCACCCTCTTTAAAGTCTAATGGCATCACTATGGGCCAGAGGAGGCTACGTGGTAAGATGAGAAGACTATGAAGGAAACCTTTTCGGATTTATTTTCAGAAGGAAAGCATCGAGATAATGTTACATATTAGGGGGGAAAGATGTGATATCCCCTAATTATGTAAATATTTAATTTATTGCAAACCAAACAATTTGTTATTACTTTAATTATAAAACTATTTCTTGGATTAATTATGAAGAAGAAAATTAGTAGTTACTTTTAAATATTGCTTTTACTTTTTAAGTAGTTAGGAAGACAGTTATCTTCCCTAACTAGTTTCTTGAGTATTTACTCAAGAAAGATCAAGACGATAGGGGTATCTCACGTCAGGTAGGAGAAGAAGAGAAAGGAAATAAATTATGTGCAGAGATGTCACGTAGAGTTCAGTAGCTACGTCTAGTTTGGACCAGACAGCTGTGAGATATTAGGATCTCATAATAGGAAAAGAAGAAAAAGGTTCATGCATACATGAATAGTCTCAAGGTTGGGAGGTAAAATATAGAGTAGCAAGGCTTAGTTGCAGGCTTAACATGGAAAGCATTGTGACGAGATAAGTGAAATTTCCTTATGAAGTAATTAGGATTTTTTTATGTGTGTGTGTGTGTGTGTATATATATATATATATATATATATACTCAATTCATATTACACTGTAGGAATTGATGGATTAATCTGTGAAATTAGTAATAATAGTTTGTATATAACTTTCCTGTAATTAGCTTAAAGGAAGACTACTTAGTGTGCTAGAGAAAGTACCATCAAAATTAGTAGTCTTTATTAAATAACAAATGGCAGAGTTAAGAAAATTATATTTCAGTATTGAAAAAAAGTTAAAAGAAGTATATTTCAGTATTGAAAACAAGTTTAAACAAGTAAATTTCAGTATTGAAAAAATTGTCATGGAACAAACATAAACATATTACTACCCATATTTTATTTTTTCTTGTGAACATTGGAAGGCTAAAACCCTTGCTAGGTATATCAAACCCTTAGTAACAGGGATGGAGCAAAACAAAAATTTATATATAAATATAACGAAACAACATGCACAATTTCAGAAGAACAGAGGAAACAATAGATATAATAAAATGATAAATAGTGTACGCGACAGGTAATTCAAGGAATTTCATCGTGCTATCCTCATGGATTGGGGCAAAGACCCTTCACCATTTCAATGCAGTTTAGTGAGACAAATAAAGTTGTTAAACTTTGATAACAGGAAAAGAGAAAAAGAAATATTGAACCTTATCAATAACAGACTGCATTAAATAGTCATCCAAGTTAACCATGATTTAAGGACAGTAGGTTATCGAAACAACATCAGAAGATGGCTACACTAAAGCTATAGCCGAATAATTCAAGCCGAGATTTGAAGCCACCTATCTCAAAAATCAAAAAACACATCTTTCTTGAAATATAGAGGAAAATTGTTCGAATTCATAAATTTAACACAAAACCTCAAAGAGAACCCCCTCGCAAATATGCAACACAGTAATGTCCAAATAGAGCCCTATGGGAGCCAAGATCTCAAACAAGAAAAAACCCTATTAATAAATGTTAAGTAGACTCAAGTACCAAGAGGAGACTTTAACGCACTTAGAAGACTCAGCAACAGCTCCCACTAGCGCATCAAGCAAAGCATTAACACCTGTAAAACCTTGCATCTGAGTTGGGAGGAGTAACCCAGATTAATAGGTAAATCATGAAAGAAAAAGGAACTATAAAGAAGGGTTGCATTCAAATCAAATAAGAACAAAAACTTTGGTCATTACCTATTTGAAATTACTTGTGAAGAGGACGAGAGACTTTTTTGGGTCATGGTAAGGAAACAATAGAAAAACAATGCAGATTACCAATCAAGAACCATTATCATTACCTCATGGGTGACTTCGATGCAAGCCCTCGTCATTGTAGAATGGAGAGCCGGAGGCCAATACACCTGCCATGGAGGCCAGAGACAGTCAAGAGCCATGGATTGAAAACAAAAATCTAGTTTTACAATACATTACACACCAGCTATGTACAAAAGAACCTGTGAGCACCTCGTTATGGAGAAACCCTTTTGAGCTGCAGTTTCCAACTCCAGAAAGGAAAGCATGGGAAAGAATCATCATTTCTACCAAGGCATAGAAACCCAAAGGTTCCCTCCATCGTCTGATGTAAACAACGAATGGAGGCCATCGATTTGGAACTAGTCCCGAGACGAGCGACGAAGCGGTACCACAATAAAGAATCCAGAAAGGATAAGCCTCTACCAAGGCTGATACAAAAACAAGTTTATTAATGTAGCATGGGAGATCAATTGGTAATAGTTATTATCACTCAGACGCTAAACAACTATGAAGTCAGGTGAAAATTCCAAGGCGTTGTAAAAATATTTATGCGAAGAAGGGATAAGTGGCTCATAGAAAGCCCACTTCCTTTTTAAGTTGCAAATGTAATCATGGATAGTATGAAAAGTCTCGGTGGATCATACTGAATGGGATTTGTATTTTAATCATATAAACCATGTGATAACCAGAATCACGTTGAACAAACATTTCTCAGTTATTTATGAAATTATATTTGTTCACATGGTAATAGTTTGGTATATAATTACAGTCATGGTAATAGTTTTTGATTTAAATACATTACTTTATTTAATTACATATATTTTTTTATTTTTTTATTAATATTGTTGTATATTTTAACTTATGGATGTGTGAGAGTCATATAATTAAATAGTTACACCAACTCCTTCTTCATAATGTATCATAAACATATATTTATTATTACTATTTTTCCATCAACAAATATTTATTATTAGTGTTCTTTCAATTAAAATGTCAATAGATTTCCATGGGAACATAATTTTTACAATTTATATTAAATCAATTACAAATATGAAATTTAAAATCTATCTATTAAATAAAAATATAAAATATAACACATTATTTAAATACATAAACCATTTTTGTAAACTTAAATGCAAATTTTATTACAAATTTTATGTAAACAATTTATATCCATGAATTGATAAACCAATGCTTAAGGTATTTTGAAACTTTCATTCATGTGCTTAGTTGACCTTTAAATTAACTTTTAGCTTGAAATAAAAAAAAAAAAAAAAATTGACAATTATTTAAAGACTATAAATTTTGACCTGTGTCTATATGTTTTTGTTGGCATTATGATACATATGTAGTACTTGATGGCAACCCACTCATCTCAGATGATAAACTATAGTGCAGAAAAGTTCACGCACTTTTATGTAGAGAAAATTTTATTTCATGTAGAGAAAAGTTCACGCACTTTTATGCAGAGAAAAGTTTATTTCATGTAGAGAAAAGTTCACGCACTTTTATGCAGAGAAAAGTTTATTTCATGGAGAGAAAAGTTCATGCACTTTTATGCAGAGAAAAGTTTATTTCATGTAGAGAAAAAAGTTCACGCACTTTCATGCAGAGAAAAGTTCCTTTCATGAAGAGAAAATTTCACGCACTTTCATGGTTGGTTCATGGTATTAGTTCGTCAGTTTTTGATCCTATGGTTTTGGACCGTGGTATTGCATCCAAAATTGTTGATATCACGCACTTTCATGGTTGGTTCATGGTATTAGTTTGACATTTTTTGATCCTATGGTTTTGGCCCGTGGTATTGCATCCAAAAGTGTTGATCTCATGCACTTTCATGGTTGGTTCATGGTATTAGTCCAACATTTTTTTGATCCTATGGTTTTGGACCGTGGTATTGTGGAAGGCCTAAGACTATAAAAGAGGAAGGAGATCATTTGGCAAAGTATCATCGAATGAATTGAATATCTAATAAGTGCTAGATCTGAAATATTTGTGATTGGGTTATGGTGCAAATCTGGATCTGAATGAAGGAGGAACCTTAGCGCATAAAGAAGGATAAGTTCTTTTGATGGGTCATAATCTTTATTCTTGAATAATAGTATCTTTGCATGATTTTGATCTGTTATATGAGGCGCATGCTTGATCTATAAATCTGACAATCTGGGTTAATTAGTGTCTGAATATTTGAAAGAAGGAATTATCCTTTATAGATCTGCATGCAGGTTTCAGGTTGTTAAAGTAGTGTATATCTTTAAATTATGACCTAGCTGCCTCTGTCTATTGCTGCAGTATTCTGGGTTCAGAATTTGGTGTGTGGTTAATGTTACTATGTTCTGGGTACAGCTGTCAGAGAAGTGTTTACTTGATTCAGTGCTAATTGGGAAAAGGAGATTGTTTGATGCAGATATACTTGATGATTGGTTGATGTTCATGGATCCAGTCTGAAAATTTATGAAACGTGGTCCCTAGAAGAAAGAGAAGGTTGTATCCTTCAGTAGGCCAGCACCTACGTACTAGTATCTTGGCTAGTACAAGAGCTAAGAGGGTTGTAGCTCTCTGCAGGTTGTAGCCTGCGTACTGGTAAAGGACTGCACCAGTACAAAATCACTGTAAAAGGAGTTTCTTATTAAAAGAAGATAGAGACATATTGCAGCAGGTGGTTTTCACCCACATTGGGTTTCCACCTTATATCTGGTGTTCTTTTGTGTGACTATTTGCTTTTCTTGTTCCTGCTCATTATTTTATGATACTAACATACAAAGTAATGATCAATATTTGAAGAATTATTCAAAGTATAAATAAGGAAGATATATTGAAAAGAATTTGATAATACTGATTCACCCCCCCCCCCCTCTCAGTATTATTTCCAACAGTTTTGTTGAACTACATTTATGTTGTGAAATCATCTCGTATCTAGCATCTCATGTGGTGTAATTAATTAATGCCTCTCGATTGTTTATTCAATTTTCCATCTAATTATTCCATTTTAGCACATTCAATTTCATATTATATTCTAGTTTTAATTATGTCATTTTCACACTTTGAATTTCATATTACATTTTAATTTCTATAATTCAAACTTCAATTATTTCACAAATGCTAGATCTAAACAACCAAAAAATTATAATCTAGGTCCTATAATATTAGTGATTCCT
The DNA here is from genome assembly GCA_031772625.1 of Pinus tabuliformis. Lineage (NCBI taxonomy): Eukaryota > Viridiplantae > Streptophyta > Pinopsida > Pinales > Pinaceae > Pinus > Pinus tabuliformis. Next base: position 414,492,887 of record CM062816.1, read on the forward strand.
CCATTACTATTGACATTATATCCTTTATTATTATTCTTATGCCCCTATCTCCCCATATTGTTATTATTGTGCCCCATAGAATCCCTATGTTGTTATTTTTGTGTCTTTATATTATTATTCTTAGGTCATCTTGGTTATATTGTGACCCCTTAGACTCCTATATATAGAAAGGAGGTTTTGTCATTTGAATCATCTAAGAACTGTTCATTTGTGTAATGTACAGGATGTTTCCCACTCGAAGAGGCTTATTTCTAAGGTGCTCATCTATCTTTTCTATCTTTTTGTGAGCTAGTTTCATAGAATTTTGTATGAGAGCTTGACTCCACAACAATTGGAAGAAAAAAGAGAAAAAGGGCTTTGTTACAGTTGTGATAGAAAATACACTAAAGGTCATAAGTGTGCTCAGAAGAAAAGGAATAAGAAATGTTAAAAGAAGAGGATATAGTCCAGGAACAAACCCTAGATAAAGACCAAAATGAATCTGACCATATCTTGTAATGCATTTGGTGGAATCACCACTCCTCAAACTATCAAGATAGAAGGACATATCAAGAAGAAAAAGGTAATAGTGTTGATTGATTTAGAAGGAAAGGAGGTCAATTTAAGGGGTATTGCAGAGAAACCAAGAAAGATAACTAGCTCTAACGGTATGACAAAGATTCTAAAGAAGGAACAACTAGGTGTAATAGCACAATTATGTTCGCTAAAGGTTCCCACATTGAAATCATCTATTTCTCCATATCTCCAAAAAGTCTTGGACAATCATTCCAAGGTATTTGAGACTCCCAAAGATCTCCCACCTAATTGTGATCATGATCATGCTATTCATTTGACTCTAGGAAGTGTTCCTTGAAACATCAGGCTATATAGATATCTGTATGCCCAAAAGAGTGAAATTGAACGTATGGTTGCAGAAATGCTAGAGGCTGGTATAATTCAGCCAAGTCAAAGTTATTTCTCTTCTCAAGTAGTGTTGGTGCACAAGAAGGATTGATCATGGAACATGTGTTTGGATTATAGGGAGCTCAACAAGCTCACTATTAAAGATAAATTTCCCATTCATATCATTGATGAATTATTAGATGAATTGCATGGATCAATTTGTTCAGGATATCATCAAATCATAATGAATACTGAAGACATTCTGAAAACAACATTTAGAACTCATGAGGGTCATTATGAATTTTTGGTCATGCAGTTTGGCCATACCAATGCACCTTCTGCATTTCAAGTTTTGATGAATTCCATTTTCAAACCCTTCCTTAGAAAATTTGTGTTAGTATTTTTTGATGATATATGAATCTACAGCAAGTCTTGGAAGGATCATGTTGAACATGTTGACATGGTGCTCAAACTATTATAGGAGAAACACTTATATGCGAAAAGCTCCAAATGTTTCTTTTGAGTAAAAGAGATGGAATAACTAGGCCATATTGTATTTCATGAACGTGTTAAGGTATACCTTAGCAAAATTAAAGCAATTATGGAATGGAAAATCCCCACATACATAAAGCTTCTACGAGGATTTATCGGGTTGACAGGGTGTTATCACAAGATTGTGAAGAATTATAGGAGAATAGCAGCACCTCTAACAACATTATTGAAGAAATATTCATTTTCAAGGACTCCAGAATCAAGAAAGGCCTTTGAACACCTTAAAGAGGCAATGTGCCAAGCACCTGTCTTAGCTACACCGGACTTCACAAAAACCTTTATTGTGGAATGTGATGCTTCACGAAATGGAATTGGTGGTATTTTAATGCAAGATGAAAGACCCATTGCTTTCAAAAGTCGTCTAATGAAGGGAAAGTATTTACACAAAGCTATTTATGAGAAGGAAATGTTGGCAATACTACATCCACTTAAGAAATGGAAACCTACCTAATCGGAAGACACTTCAAGGTAAAAACAGATCATGATAGTCTTAAATACTTTTTAGAACAAAGATTATCCTTTAAAGAGAAACAAGAATGGGTCACAAAGATGTTGGTTTAGGAATTTGAAATCATCTACAAAAATGGAAGAAAAATGTTGTGGCAGATGCACTCTCAAGAAAGGATGAGGATGTGGAAGCATCGTTGTGCGTCATTTCTATTATCCAATGAGATTAGATAAATGAAGCAAGGGAGGAATGGAAAAATGACTAAGAAGTGTGGGCACTCATTCGAAAGTTACAACAAGATTCCAGTACATCTAATACATTTAGCTGGAAAAATGATTCAGTATGTTACAAAGATCGCTAATACCTATGTAAGAATTCCTAACTCAAAAAAAAAGATTCTTATGGAATTGCACACTTCTTGCTTAGGAGGACACTTAGGGTTTTTAAAAACTTACCACACAGTTAAGAAGGAATTTTTTGGGGATGGCCTTAAATCAGATATTCAAAAATTTGTGGTGGAATGTTTGGTTTGCCAACAAAATAAAGTTGAAAAAATTAAGACCCGAGGTCTGTTACAACCTTTATCCATTCCATGCCAACATTGGGAGGAGGTTTCAATGGATTTTATCACAAGTTTAACCAAGTACGAAGGAAAGTGTGTCATGATGGTGGTAGTTGACAAACTTACCAAGTATGCACACTTTTGTGCATTATCACATCCATTTATATCCAGTACGGTTTCTACTACATTTATCAAAACAATTCAAAAGCTACATGGAAACCCAAAGATTATTCTAAGCGACACAGATCCCATTTTCACTGGAAATTTTTGGACATAACTATATTCTTGTCTTGGTACTCAGTTAGCTCATAGCTCATCTTATCATCCTCAATCTCATGGGCAAATTGATATAGTAAACAAATGTTTGGAAGAATATCTTCATTGCTTTGTATCTTATAAACAAATACAATGGGTCAAATGGTGGCCTTTGGCTGAATGGTGGTATAACAACTCCTTCCATACTGCAGCAAAAATGACCCCATTTATGGCACTTTATGGATATCATCCACCATCCATCACATCATATTTAAGAGAAAATTCTAAGGTTTAAGTAGTGGAACATGACATCGAGCATCAACAACAAGTTCTCCAACTCTTAAAGGATAACCTCACGTTGGCGCAGAATAAAATGAAACAACAGGTAGATCAACATCATAGCAAAAGAAGTTTTGATGTAGGTGACTTGGTATTCCTATGGCTACAACCATACAAACAAATGTCCCTGAAGCAAGCTAAGAAGGACAATAAACTTTCACCAAATTATTATGGTTCGTACAAGGTGTTGCAAAAGATTGGTACTATGGCATACAAATTTGAGCTTCCTGCAGCTTCTCGAGTGCACCGAGTTTTCCATGTTTCATGTTTAAAGAAGGTTATAAGCAAGAAGCTTCTAGTTCAAGCAATATTTCCAGAACTTGACGAGGAAGGAAATTTTATATTGGAACCGGAAGCAGTCACAGAAGCAAGAACTCGAAAGCAATCAATTTCGGAATATTTCATCAAGTGGAAGAACTTATCTGCTAAAGATTCCACATGGGAGGATGAGAATTTTATACAAAATCATCGAGAATTATTCAAGCATTGAGGACAATAGTATTTTGAAGGAGACGGGCATGTTACATCCTTATAATATTAGTGATTCCCCCATTACTTTTGTCACTCTATCCCTTATTATTATTGGTGTGCCCGTGTGTCCTCATATTGTTATTATTGTGCCCCATAGAATCTGTCTATTTTTATTTTTGTGCCTTTATATTATTATTGTTAGGTCGGCTTGGTTATATTGTGACCCCTTAGACTCCTATATAAGGATGTTTTGTCATTTCAATCATCTAAGAATTGTTCATTTGTGTAATGTAAAGGAGGTTTCACCCTCGAAGAGGCTTATTTCTAAGATGTTGATCTATCTTTTCTATCTTTTTGTGGGCTGGTTTAATAACATATAATTTTTCCGTTTGAAACAAAAAGTTTAATATATATATATATATATATATATATATATATATATATATATATATATATATATATATATATATATATATATATTCATTTTTATTCAAAGAAAATAATGCATAGTACATATGATATGTTGTCTTTTATTTTTTAAATTTTACATTAAATTCTAAATTAAATTTTGGGAACAAATTTATTTTGAATGAGTGTAATTTAAATATTATGTTTTTTTTTTTAAGTTATTTTGATTATACATTAAAATTTGCAAAATGTATATGGATTTCACTTCAAAATTAAAAATAATTATATGAATATAGTTGATAAATTTATAAAAAGCTTTTTTAAGACACTATATAAAATTAGCTATAATATTTTAGACAACATTCTTATACTAAAAATTAAATTTATAAACCAATTAATTACTATTTTTTTATAAATTATTATTAAATCCAATAGTGTATATATATATATATATATATATATATATATATATATATATATATATATATATATATATATATATATACTCTTAGAATTTTTTTAACACATTTTAAATATAATAATTTTCAAAGAATAATAAAATCATAAAAATGTAATATTTATCATCCACTCATATAATTAAATAGTTACACCATTATTTAAAATATTTATAATGTAATATAAACATATATTTATTATTAACCTTTCTTTATTAAAAAATATGTACAATGATATTAAAATATAATTTTTAAAATTTATATTAACTCAATCACAAAAATAAAATTTTAAATTTATTTATGAAAATTTTAAATCTAAAAGTAATTGTTCAATACAGCACATATGAATAGCTAAAACCATGTTTATAAAATGAAAAACCAGTTTTAATACATATTATATAAAAATACAATATTTATCAACCACTAATATATAGTTACACCATTATTTATAATATTTATAACATAATATAAACATATATTTATTATTAAGATATATTTATTAAAAGGTCTATACAATGCTATTAAAATATAATTTTTAAAATTAGTATTAACTCAATTACAAAAACAAAATTTTAAATCTATATATGAAAATTTGAAATGTAAAAATAATGGTTCAATACAGCTCATTTAAATAATTAAAATTTTAAATCTAAAAATAATTGTTCAATACCGCTCATTTAAATAATTAAAAGTATTTTTTCAAACTTAAACACCAGTTTTAAAACAGATTATATGCAAGCAATTTTATATCCATCAAATTAAATTGCCTCGGTTCTAAAAATAGAGTTCCATAATCCTCCTAAAAATAGAATTCCATAATCCTCCTCTGCTGCAGCTATACTTCGTAGATAACAATAAGGTATTCACGTTCTGAGGTTCTTAACAACTTAACTCTATCTATTAGTCAACTAATTAACAACTTAACTCTATCTAATAGTCAACTTTGACAACTATGCAAGGAGAGATTGGGTTTGAAGCTCAGCCCCACTATGCAATTCATAGCCCCTTATGCAATGAGAGATTGGATTGGATGAGACATTGGATTTGAAGCTCAGACGATACAATCCATTGCCCTTATATGAGGGAGTAGTCTACCTGGGCGGAGGAATTGCCCGGTTTCCGTTGCCGCCCGGAAAATTGTCCGGCGCCGGCTGTCGGCAATCCCTCCGCCCTCCGCCACGCTCCCCTGGCTCCGCCACCCCTTCCTCTACTCCACATTCACTCCCTAATTTTTCCACGCACCCCCTTCCTCCGCTCCACATTCACTCCCTGATTTTTTGACGCAGATTGGATCGGAGCTGGCATCTTGAAATTTCGCTGACAAATCGCCCGATTCAAAATGGAGGAAGGTCCCCATCGCGATCATCTCACTCACCTTCCTCCTCAACTAGGCGCCTCCTGCTCTGGGCTTCCTCCGCTCTGCTGCTCGCCACCAAGGTACACCAGAGTAAAACACCAGGTTTGTTTCGCTGTTTATCTTAAAATTGTTATAATGGGAAAAAGTCAATATGTTGTAAGAATCCATCCTGTGGTTATGACTCCCAATGGGGAGAGTTTCAAAGTCTCAGTTTCATGAGCTCCTTACTTGTCTCATAGTTGATATGCTGCATCTGCGTTCATCAGTTCTTCCTAGCTTAAAGGAAGAAAGGAATGAAGGCTACATACCTTGTTCAGTTCAGTAGAATGATTCCCTGAGAGTCTGAGTCTTCCCGAATAGGTACATTGGGGACCAGGCTACAAGACTAATGTCATAGCTTAGCTCTCCTTCACAGAGCTCTTCTCACATACTAATGAGGATACGCAGTAGACAAAAGAATTGCTTTGTTTCCCAAACCCAAGTTGGATCTCTGAGCATCAGATTCCTGTGACCTCCTTTTACATATTCCTTACGAATATTCTCAATGTGGCACACACAATGTGAAGTCGAGGAGAATAAGCGTGTGTGCTGAGTGTGGGTATATACATATATTTATGTGCTTTATAATTTCATAATGTGTATATGTCGAGCAGTTGGAACATTAAGGGCACTGTTGGTTGTTCGCTATGTGGCTGACAAAGCTAGTCACAGAGGGGATTCGCTTTACATTCTTAGATGAGTTATGATGAGATCCTTTTGAAAGGAAGATTTAGCAAATTCAAATTACAAGCCTTGAGAAAAATCTGTGCCATAACTTTAGCTTTCAAATTAACTTGTGGCTTAATGGCAATGTAGAGATTTTTCCAGTCAACTGGCGGTCTTTTGGCGAATTTGCCACACACAGCTTTCAGTCCAAATATACAAGATGTGAGAATAGTTTCAATGCAAAAAAAAATAGGTTGTATAGGTTGAATTGCATATGTATGGGTGAATTTGAGTTCTTGATCAGGGGAACTCTTCTTTTTCTACAAAAGGGTGCCCTGCCATTCTCTTTATATATATATATATATATATATATATATATATATATATATATATATATATATATATATATATATATATATATATATATATATATATATATATATGTATATTAATGTTATATTTCCTGAGTGTTCCATTTACTGTGAATGTGCTTTTTTTCATTTCAACTCCATCAACTCCTAGTATTACAAGGGACTGGTCAGAATCCCCTCCACATAAGGCTGAATTTGGATCTGATAGCTTCATCTAAAAAGAGGTCTGATATAAGAAAATGGTCCAACCTTTTCATAATTCTATATACTCCAACCCTCTTATTTCTCTAAGTAGGGGAGAGCTTTATTACCTCAATAGCATTGGAGAATCCTCAGGAATTTCTATTTAACATGTGAAAATATATAAGTGGGATTTTGTTCCCCTTCTAAAACAAGTTGATATATGGGGTAAAAAGAATGGAGCAATACTCTTAATTCACTTGATGCTTCATAATTAGAATAATTATTGGTCATTAGAAGAGTGTGAATTGCATCCTCACTACTGGAGACCTTTTAGAGATTTCCAAATATTTGATGTTCCTTTAACATATTTCTTGTCCAGCTTTGACCAATCTTCACCAAAGCCTTAACCTTTAACACTGGTTTTGAAGTATTTTCCAGGGCCCTTTTTATATACATGAATTTCTTTCCTCAGATATTTTGATTTTATTGGTCCTCCAATAGTTGAAAATAAAAACAGAATTGGCTAGCCACCGAGACTTTGGTGAGCCAGTTACCACTTACCCTTCTATCGTTACTATAATTATAACTATTAATCTTGAGTAAATTTAAAAATGCACCATGGGAACTAAAGCCACTTTAACTGGAACCTTAGTTTTCACTGGATTGTTTGGCTGCTTTATGCTTTTAGTCTTTGATCGCTGGAAGACCTTTTCTGATATCTCTCAACTTACCAATCAGCCTTGCTATTTGAACTGAAACCTTTTTGTGTAGGTTCTTGATAATCCTATGAATGGATTATGTATTTTGATCTGTTTTTCATGGATCTTCCAAGTGTGTTACTGAAATAATGTAGCTCATTTACAATTAAAAATTTTATTGCTGGTTATTGATTGGCAAGAATGAGGAAGTGCTCAATGAATATCTGTGATTGGTGTTGTTACAATCCAATTTTCTCACTCGTTTGTATCGCCCAAGGGAAGTGCACATTATGTGCACAACTACTACAAATCACATCACTAGGGTGTGTTTAATTTTTTAGTTGATAAATCAAATCTTTCATAAGTAGTTTCTTTATTTTAAAATTGTTATAACGGGAAAAAGTCAATATGTTGTAAGAATCCATCCTATGGTTATGACTCCCAATGGTGAGAGTTTCAAAGTCTCAATTTCATGAGCTCCTTGCTTGTCTCATAGTTAATATGCTGCATCTGCGTTCATCAGTTCTTCCTAGCTTAAAGGAAGAAAGGAATGAAGGCTACATACCTTGCTCAGTTCAGTAGAATGATTCCCTGAGAGTCTGAGTCTGCCCGAATAGGTACATTGGGGACCAGGCTACAAGAATAATGTCCCAACTTAGCTCTCCTTCATAGAGCTCTTCTCACATACTGATGAGGATACACAGTAGACAAAAGAATTGCTTTGTTCCCAAACCCAAGTTGGATCTCTGAGCATTAGATTCCTGTGACCTCCTTTTACATATTCCTTATAGATATTCTCAGTGTGGCACACACAATGTGAAGTCGAGGAGAATAAGCGTGTGTGCTGAGTGTGGGTATATACATATATTTATGTGCTTTATAATTTCATAATGTGTATATGTCGAGCAGTTGGAACATTAAGGGCACTGTTGGCTGTTCGCTATGTGGTTGACAAAGCTAGTCACCGAGGGGATTCGCTTTAGATTCTTAGATGAGTTATGATGAGATCCTTTTGAAAGGAAGATTTAGCAAATTCAAATTACAAGCCTTGAGAAAAATCTGTTCCATAACTTTAGCTTTCAAATTAACTTGTGGCTTAATGGCAATGTAGAGATTTTTCTAGTCAACTAGCGGTCTTTTGGCGAATTTTCCACACACAGGTTTCAGGATCCATCCTAACTAGCAACGGTTTGATAACATAAACATATTTGTAGTATATATTAATTTGGTTTATGGATATAATGACTAGAACTCAGTGACTCTTCTAACGTGAATATACTCTGAAATGAAGTAGATAATAGATCCTTTTTAAAACTAGAAGTAGAAGTACATGTCTACTCTTTTAATATATATACTGTTTTTCTATTTTCTGTTGTAAGGCACTTACTATCCTTTTGTGTTGTAAGGCACTTACTATCCTTTTATGGTGTAAGACAGTTACTATTTTGGAACATTTACAAGATAGACCTGTCAAATTCATAACTTTCATTAAGGTCACGGATGAAAGAAGGTGTCCCATCATTACAAATTGCTATCCATACCCTAGCCATATACCTATAAGTCCCAAAATATAAAACTAACCTAGCCTACCTTACTGATCATAGTTGAGAAACACAGCAGAGTTGGCCATCCAAGAGAAACCCTGTAATATAAAGAATATCTACATTGGTGCTCTTGTTAGAGCCATTGTTAAGATATAGGTTGTTGGAGAGGTAAATCCCCTCTACGGATAGAGGCGATCCCTACTAGCCCAGAATGGGTCTAGCAACAATCAATCAATGCTACTTTGCAAGCTCCTAATTGCAATTAAAAGGTAGGCAATGAACACCTACTTGGATTCCAGCGCTATAGTTTGATGAAGATATGCCACTCTCGCTCCTTTGCTCTGGCCGGTCATGATCCTCCACTATCCTCTTGGATGGACACCTGCACACACAAAGAGAAATACAAACACAAGCGTGAAACCTGATAAAAGCAATTATACATCAGTCAGAAAGGATGTAATTCTCATTAACCATTACAAAGACAAATGAAAATGGAACCATAACAGTAGTCATCTATTATTAATCAATAATCAGAGAAAGGTACAACCAATGTTCTGACGCTGAGTCCTTCTCAAGAGGGTCCAGCTAGCAAGTCTCATAAGCATTCACCCTTAGAGGTAGATCTCCCAAGTCAAGCAACTCTCTCTCACACAAAACACCAAGACTTCACAACCTTCCTTTAGCTCTCTAGCAATCCACACTTATCACACCAACTACCTACTAGCAGCAGCACTACAAACACTATGAATTCCTTATTGTCAAAAACTAGCTACTCATGGTAATGGTGGAGGCATATATAGGAGAAGGAGTCTCCATGAAGGGTGGAAGGATAAGTTTATCTCCAAGAAAGGTGGCCCATATGACGAACAGACATGCCATAGAAGGGAGGGCGACATTCTCAAGGCCAACAACCAGGTCTGGAGTCATCTGGAAGGTTGGCTGTTAGAACAAATTCACCCAAACAGGATCAGCGCGGGTGAATAACTGGACTGGCGCGCTGACGTCGCACCTTAATAACGGGGAAGGCCATGTCAGCGCGACTCAATACAAAGTCAAGATGCGCTGGCTCATGAAATTCGACCAGCACGGAAAAGCTGTGTGCTTCCGCGCTGGCAGCGCATTGGTTACACTATGAGCCGCCAGTTAGCGCGGTTATTTTAATAACAGTCGCGATGATGCAATAAACTTTGGAAAAGAGGGTCATTTGGCCAATTCAGAGAGCATGAGCATGATGAATTTGATTTCATGACACAGTAGGGAGACTGACAGGGAGACAGTGACAAATTACTATGTAACAGATGCCCCCTAAAGTATGAAGCCTGAGAGAGTGGGAGGGGTGAAATGCTTTACAAAACTGCTGAACCGAAACACCACCAGGAAGAACCCGCACATATGTACAACTGATATCTTGTTTACATGTAGTCTAGGCATGGGCGCAGCCATCCAAAAGACATATGAAGAAGGTCTGTGGTATGGATGCAGCCACCCAGCTGAAGAGACCATGATGATAAAAAGGTATGGTCGCAGCCATCCTAAAAGACTCAGGTATGGTCGTAGCCATCCATCAACGAGTCATGACAATCCACAAAAATCCCAGCCTGGCTCATAGTAGACTAGAACCAGGGTCTTGTGCTCCATCCGAATCCGAACAAAGTACAAGTTCAAGCATGTGAATACATGAGCTGAAGTCGAACATGCATGAACATCGTCTGATTACCAGTCAATGATGAAAACTGTTAACAGACGCGAGAGGGGCCACCGATAATGACAATGGTCCTCAAGGTACTATAGGTACAATCCACGGCATGCGAATCAATGAGCTGGCATCGAACACTCGCAGAATCATTCGATCGGAGGCCAATGATGAAAACCTCGCGTCGAACACGAAGAACCTGCCATTGAGGAATGCAGGCTCTAAGGCACCTGGAAGGGGTCTCTAAGTCACCGTCCTGGATAATGAGCTGAGGTCGACAGGAGGTAACCTTGATCGAAGGTGGGCCATAATGTTTCCCACATCATCGACATGAGACAAAGGAAGATTAGTGTGGTGAATCAGAAGTATGTGAGGCGTCAGGGGTAGATTGTAACTCTGCAGAGGTCAACTTCTCTTGAACATATCGGCGGCACGACAGTGGACTTGGCAGTATTTGACATCAAATGAGTAGAGGTCATGGTGACAAGGCAATGAGCAGATGAGAGGTCAAAATAGGACAACCCAAACCCACAGAGGCCAGTGAAAAACAAGATGAGATGGTCCCACCCAGACATGAAATCAGAGGAGTGCCATGTTCAAGAGCGACATACTGCCGACACGAAAATGATTACAGTTCCATTTTCCCCACCATTTCTGGCAGGTACCTTGATTATTTTTTGAATGACAAGCTTGACGGGGATAGCATATGCTTGAAAAGTGTCATTTCGATGATACCCGATGTCATTGAGTTTTAACGAGTCTGACAAAGGAAGAACTCGACGTCTTTTCCTGTTTAGAGAGTCTGAAAAGACAGCGGAAAAGAAAACTCCAGGGGGGTCCTTTTTCGTAAAGTTGTGTCTCTCGAGCCCGAAAAAGTATAAAACAATACTCGAAAGAACCGCCCGACCAAAATGATCGAGGAGTACTTTTCATAAATAGTGACTTCGAGCTGAAAAAGTAAAAAAGCGGTTAGAAGCACGTCGTTTTAGAGCCAATAATGAGCGCGAAACGACAAACACCCGGCGATCTTTTTAAGTTAAATGGTCGAAAAAAGAGCGTTAAAATGACCGCCTCTCGTTCCTTTTAACGAGTTGAAAGGGAGCTCGGACATATTTTCTTGTTTTATGTCGGAAAAGAGCTTAAAGACGACATTTTTTGGGACCAAGTGTATTTAGAACCATTATGACCCTGTCGTTTTCCGAGAACCTGCACAAGAAAATCACCCGCATAAACATGTTCGACATGTTAAAAAACAAAGTAAAACATGCATAAAGGCATAATATAGTGACATAAGCACTAAATCCATGGTAGAAGCATGACAAAAACCCACATTTGTAAAAAACTATAGTTAATTAAGAAATTTTTACTATAAATAGAGGGGTAAAAGTCATTTTTTACCATAGTTACCATTTTGAGACTTGGAGAACGTTGTGAAGCTGTGAAGTTGACGGAGCGAATTCCTCCCCGTGCGGACACCATTCATCCGGCAGCTTGTTCTAGGTAGGTTCCTTTTGCCCTGCGCTCCATTTTGAGTCCTTTTGTGAGCTTTTTGATGGTGGGATTTGGCCATTTGGCCGAATTTTTTGAGCGTTGGTGTGCTCTCGGTCAGCGCGGATTATCCGCTCGGGTCCGCTGATCGATTAAAATTACACACACCACCTCCCTGGTCAGTGCGGAAAACACGTGTTCTTCCGCGCTGACCCAAGGAAAAAACATAGAGGCGACTGTTTTAAAAATAGTCGCGCTGACGCCGTGAAATTCTATTTTTGAGTTTTTGAATGTATGAACTTCACTGAAAAGTATCCTAATATTTTTTTGGTGTTCATGCAGGACGCAATGGCGTTTGTGTGGCAAGAGAGGGTCCATGACGTCGAAGATGTAGCTGCTTATGCCAATGCGGTTTGCCGAAATGCAATGCAGGCGTGTGGATTCCTGAAATTTTTCCTTACTCCATGTCTGAGGGCACAACCTGATCTGCTTGAGTTCCTGATCAGGGCTTGGAAACCAGTTGACGGAAAATTCACCATCTGTGGCCGTGACATTGAGTTTTACCACATGGATATTTACTTTTTGACTGGGCTATCACGTCGTGGTGCGATGCCCATTCTGGAGGGGCAACGGCCTAGCGGTGAGACCCTTGACCAGCTCATGGCTCGAGTGTGTCCACGGGCGGTTAAATCGCGAAGTGGAAAGTTGGCGATTCCAACGGTGGATGATATGGTCCTTCGCACCATACTCTTTATGGTAACCCGGGCAGCGGGGAGTTTGGCTAATCACGAGGCCTCAAAGACCCATCTACTGCTAGCTCTCGAGTGTCTACAACCCACTGTGTTCAATTGGGCGACAGCGGTAATGATTAGCATGAAGAGGCAACTGAGCAACTGTCGACGCGGGGAGTCGAAACAGTTTGGTTACGGGTCGCTCTTACTTCCGCTCATGCTGGAGCGGGTGCCAGCCTTACAGCTGCAGGATATGTTTGTGGATCCGCGGAGAGGTCCACGGGAGACGAGGGCCAGCCGATGGTCCCGGGTCATGCCGCGTGGAGGTGGCGGCCGTTCAGTGGCCTGGGGCGTTTATTTTCGAGAGTGGCTTGATCGTCAGGTCATTTTCGTCGAGGACTGGCCATATGCCGGTATGGATTTTCGTGGTGATCCCGACATGCCACTGCCAGCGGGCGAGCACTGGGACGATGGAGGTAAGACACTTGATTTAATTTTCATTTTTGTAATGTTTTTAAAATTTTTCATGTACATGTCCTGATAATGCTATGATATGCAGATGTGGGACCCACGAGACCCCTTGGTCTAGCTCCGGAGGCATGGAGAGAGGGACAAGGCGCAGGGGTCCTAGCCCTGGCTCCTCTAGGAGGCGATACGGTGGAGACTGTGGCGCACAACCTCGAGGGCTTACTGGCAGGAGTGCCAGATTACCAGGGGATCGAGGAGGTCCCCATACCTTCTCAGATTCACACAGTGGGGGTGGAACCCCGGATGCACCACCTTTTGAGGCGGGTAGCACGAGTAGTAGCATGCTACAGAGAGCATAACCTACCATAGGGTTCATTTCTCACTTATGTTTTTGAGAGACATACGTCTCAGATGTACTGAGGACGTCGGCTTTACTTTAGACATATACACTTATTTTCGAGCACCTTAGAGCGCCACACGATATATATATACCAATTTTTGGATGGATCTTTTTACATATAATGATGTTTTTTATATGCTATGCAAATGTTTAATACAAATGTGATCTAATGTATATTTTTCACAACACACGATCCATGCATTTTATATTTTTTTGCAAGCTTAAAAGCACACAGATATGCAAACTATGCTTGGGAAAAATTTATTTACATATGCTTATTCTATGGTCTTATTATGCTGTCTATGTTTTCTTGTATGATGTTTATCTATTACGCAAATGTTTATCTAACACATGGTTTTCCAATGCATCAGTCAACGTATTTAATCGTCTCGGAATGTGTTGATATGTAATGTAATCAAAATTCCGTTCTAACAATCTTACACGTAGATACAATCTTAGTATGCGTTGGTCTCTGATGGAATATCGCCCGTTAAGTTGATGGATGACAAGCTGAGAGTCCAGGTTCACCACCAATACCCGGATGCCGAGGTCAACTGCTTCGGCTAGTAATTCAATTACAGCGCTGTATTCGGCAACATTGTTAGTGGTACGACCCAAGCAGGCACCTTGAAGGTCTATCAATTCTCCGTGAGGATCGTAGATCACCCACGCCGCAGAAGACAAATTGCAAGTGCTACGGCAGGCGCCATCAGTGAAACCAACATAAGGTGCACTATACATCTGCACAAGAAGCAGGAAACACAATAAGAGGCAAACACGCCTTCACACCAAAGCAAAAAACGAAATCATGCACACACCACAAACTTGTCAAAAACACTCGTATGTACAAACTAGGTGCATGAAATTATGCATAGTATTTTTTCAGATACAGCCCGTTGCGGGGCTTGTCGATAGGGTTTCCTTCGTAGTCAATCAGCTCATAAGCGCCTTTTTGCAAAACTCGTTTCACAATATAGGGGCCTAGCCACATGGATTCGTGTTTTCCTGCCCCCAGCTTATCCTTAGCTTGATCGTAGAGCAGTACCAAATCTCCCTCAACAAAGGAACGAGGTTGAATGGTATTGTCGAAGTGAGCCTTAACCCTCTTCTTCTCTGCTTCAATAGCTAGAGAAGCTAAGCAACGGGTCTCGTCTAGCCGTTCTAGATAGAGAAGCCGTTCCTCCACCGAAGTGGTGTTGGGGAGCAACTCGACAGCTAACTTTAACGAAGGAATCTCGCACTCAACAGGAAGGGTGGCCTCCAGTCCATAAGCAAGCGGAAAAGGAGTGAAACCGGTGGCGTCCTTCACAGAGGTCCGGTAAGCCCACAAGGCAGGGAACAACATCAGGTGCCAATTAGACTTGTGTGTACCAACGGTACATTGGAGCATTGTGATCAAAACTTTGTTCACGGCTTCAACTTGGCCGTTGGATTGAGGGTAGTACGGTGTCGAACTATCTTGACGCAAGCCTAGTTGGGTCGTTAGTTCCGTCATCATGTGGTTACGGAAATGCTTTCCGTGATCCGTGACGATAGCCCGAGGGACTCCAATGTAGGCATCGCTTCGGCCCATTTGGTGAAATAATCCACAGCAACGATGATAAACCCATGCCCCCCGGCCGAACGAGGGTTACTGGACGTATAATCGATGCCCCATTTGGCAAATGGACCTATGGTAACAACAGGGTGCAGTGGTGCAGGAGGTGCACGCATTTTCCAGTGGTAGACCTAGCACTCATGACATGCACGGACGGCAAGGATGCAATCCTTGAAGATAGAAGGCCAGAAATAACCAGCACGAAGAATTTTTTGGGCGGTAGCATATCCAGACATGTGGCCGCCACAAGCACAAGAGTGACAGTCATTCAACACCCGCTCAGCCTCCTCGTGAGTCAAACATCGGCGGAGAACAGAATCGGCGCCGAGGCGGTACAGGGTATCGCCAATAATGCGATAAGGTTGAGAATGGTGACGAATCTTCCGTCGAGCGTCTTTCGATACATTGGGATGGAAGGAAGACGTCTGCAAATATACTATGATGTCCCCATACCAAGGATCGAGGGTGCTGATGAGGAATAATGATTCATCCGGGATATGCTCCTCCGAACGAGATGGTGCAGAATGAGATGGCAAAGAACAGAGCAATTCGGCAAAGACCAGAGACTTCTTTGACTTGGCAGCAGTAAATTCCAAGTTGATCTCTTGGAGGATCACAATCCACTTCGAGTATTTGCCCCCCAGTAACTGACGTGACAAAATGTAGGTCATTGGGTTGCAGTCGGAAATCACGGTCGTAGTACACAATAGGATATAGTGGCGGAAACATTGGACGGCGCAGACAGTTTCCAATGCCAACTTCTCGACGTATGCGTAACGAGTTTCTGTATCCAAAAGGTTGCGACTAAGGTAATAAATTACGTGCTCATTGCCGGCATCATCATCCTGTACTAGAACCATGCCGATGGTGGTGTTAGCGGCAGCTAAATAGAGAGTATAATCATGGTGATAGTTCGGAGGTCTTAAGAGTGGAGCCAAGACAAGGAGGTCCTTGAGTCGCTCGAAAGACTCCTGAGCGATAGCATCCCATCGAAAGGCTCTGTCTCGCTTCAATAATCGTGTGAAACCCTTAGCCACCTCGGCATAATTCGGAATGAATCGTCTAAGAAAATTCGCTTTACCCTGCAAGATCTGCAATTGCTGTAAAGAGGCAGGGGGAGGAAGGTTCAAGATGGCCTCAACTTTGAGGGGATCCAGCCGGATGCCTTCTTGAGAGACGATGAACCCGATTAGTCGGCTTGATTCTACGCAGAAGACACATTTATGAGGATTAAGCCTAATACGGTAGTGTCGACAGCGGAGAAAAATTTCGTGAAGATGAGAGGGATGGTCCTGACGCTTGGCTGAATGAGCCGGAAGGTCATCCAGGTATGGTTGTACGATGTGACGAATATCATGAAAGGCATAAGACATCGCACGCTAGAAAGTGGCGCCGGCATTCTTGAGACCGAAAGGGAGCTTCTTATAAGGGAAGGTACCCCAAGGACAAATAAAAGTCGTCTTATGTTGGTCCACGGGTACGATGTTGATCTGGTTATAGCCAGAGAAGCCGTCCATGAACGAGTAAATTTCACTTCTTGCGCACTCATCAATAAGCTGATCGATGAAGGGCGTAGGGAAGTTATCCTTTGGACAGGCACGATTGATATCGCGGTAGTCAACACAGACCCGGATAGTGCCTGCTTTTTATTCACAGGGACTATATTAGACACCCACTCCGTAAGGGGAATGGGGTAAATGAAACCAGCTTTAAGAAGCTTTTTGACTTCGGCCTTGATGGCTGCAGCCTTTCGGGGGTGCACAGGGCGTAAGCGCTGGCAAACAGGCTTAGCACCTAGATACGTAGGTATTTCGTGCACCACTATACTGGGATTGATGCCGGGCATTTCCTCGTAAGACCATGCGAAGACATCACGAAATTTGCGAAATAAGGTAGTATAGAGTTGAACTTCCTCTGGAGTGCAAGTAACTCCGATATGAATTTGCTCGACAATCCTTTGTTTGACAGAGATTTCGATTGGTTGGGTTTGTGTGATGTTTCCCAAATTTCCCTCAGAGGACACTAGATAAAGCTGAATAGGTGTTTGGAGGGCCGGAGATGGGACACATGAAGCAAATCTCTCGAGACATGCGGTCATTTCCGGATGGGGAGGGAGAAACGAAGAGCGATGGTGGTGATCCGACCAAGGGGGCTCTTCTATAGACATGGTCTCTATGATGGCCTCATCGGACAGAAATATTTCCTTCAATGGATCTGAAGTAGGCTCATCTCCTAGCCAAGGGAAATGATCATATGAATTGGGAACACTGCTTGGAAAAGCAGGTTCATCAAGGGGAGCCGATGCAACGACGATTTCGATGTAATTGAGTTCGACAGGACTCAACGGCATCATATCACCCCAAGAGTCTTCCTGATTAGCAAGAGGAAGAACCCATGGATCAGAGCGTACAAAGATCATGTTAATAGGGGCAAGATTCGGAGGTGGGAGGGGAAAGACTCCCATTAGAGTGGGATCTTTGAAGAGTCCAGCCCCCACACTCTCAAGAGACTCAGAGGTATGCTCCACGAATGGCACATTACCTTCAGAAGAAGAGGCGAAGAAGGAGAGCTGGTCCACCGTGACAATCTTCCCTTGGTGAGGGAAACGAATGACACGGAATAGAGAGGAGGCCACGGCTTGCATGGCATATGTCCAGCTGCATCCAAGGAGGAGGTTGTAGGTAAGGTTGGCATCAATAACTTCGACCTCCACTTCTACCATCTTCCCTTCCAAAGAGATGGGTAAGCGTTGGAGAATACCGTAAGGACGAGACTCTCTTCCATCGAAGGCCTCTAACGTCGTAGGAGACTGACTCAAGCTAGGAGAACCAATAGCCTTCCAGCAAGCAACATACATGATGCAGGTTGAGGCACCTTCATCAATAACCGTACGATGAATCATTTTGCTATTGATGATGACCTGTATAAGGAAGGCGACTTGGTGAGGCAATCTCTGTGTAAAATTCTCGAGATCAAAAGAAATCAATTCTGAATCTGCCGGGTCGATGCCACCAATAGCTGATAGCAGGGACTTCCTGTGAGAGGGGCAGCTCTAGAGGACTTCTAGAGCGGACATAGCAGATGGAGCCTGGGCTAAGTCCTCAACAACACTATAGTGCTGGGCAGCACGAGCATTAGGGTTGTAAGATGACTTCCTGAGTACACCTTTTGGAGGGGGTCGGGGGATCGTCTCAGCGCAAGGCCTTTCGATGTGGAGAGGACCAGAACTGGACGGAGGAGCGCTGGAGGGGACCTCCGGTTCTTTCTCGGCATTAGATGGATAGTCCTTTGCTCGAGTTGAAACATGGATGGGAATTGTTCCAGCCATGAACAATTGAGAACCGAACGAGGAAGATGGTTGATACGGGTCCGCCACCATTTGAGTTTGCTGGGAAGGGAAAGGCTCTTTAAGCACGGCAGGAGTCCCAGGATCACCTTTCAATAATCGACTAACTTCAGACCGCCTAGGGCAGTCTTTAGTGTAGTGATCCTCATCGCAGATGAGACAAGGATACTTAGGTTTTCGTTTAGCTTCTTCCTCGGAGGGAGGTTTAGGGGCATCCTGCTTGGGCTGTCCATATTTCTCTTTAGCTTTCCCTTTCTTTTTCCCTTTTGAGGATTTATCTGCCTCGGTGGACTGAACAGCGTTTACCTCGGAGGTACTTCCAGAATTAGATTGGCTCTGAGAAGCATTTCCATTAGAAGCGTTCTGTTTTTGCTTCCCAGAGTTCGCGGCAGATTTCTTCGATGATGAGTTCACAGAGCCAATGACTCCATCAACAGATGGTTTTGGCGGAGCTTTGGTCTGTCCAGGCCTCGGGGCATCTGGAAAATAATCATATAGCGTACCTGACTGAGAGTATACTAAGTCTAGGTACTGAGCTTGCGCGATCGCTTGCTCTTCAGTTACACAAGCTCCCATGGCGATGTCTTTTGCAATTTTAGGGACAAAGGAAGTCGTGAACCAATCGGTCAGGAGTTGATCAGGAATCTAGAACTTGATCGAGCGATGACGCCTTCTCCATTCATGTATATGATCAGATATGTGCGTAGCCGTGTCCTGTTTGAGAGACATGAGGAGATGAGTCCCTGTCTCGTACCGAATGGGTAACTGAAAATGAGTCAAGAATTCCATAGCCAGCGAGTTGAAATCTTGAAACATGCCGCGATTCAGCTCGATATACCACTTAGTGGCTGAACTAGCGAGAGTTCTCTGGAAGAGGCGAAGCCAGATAAAGTCATCAAGCCATGAGTTCGATGAACACCAAAGGTGATAGGTCATGACATGGGCCTGAGGATCTTCACCAGCATTGCCATCAAACCTTGGACAATCACCGGGTATTTTAGTTGGAACTTGTGGCCAATACGGATTATGCAAAATGAAATCATTTGTTAACTTGGACACATCTGGAAGTTCCAACGTCGCTAAGAATGGCAACTGAGGGTTAAAGGACATTTGTGGCTGTGGAAGCGAGGCAGTGTTAGGGTTCGAACCAGGTGGTGGTTGCCCCCATGGACTCTGTCCAGATGGACCCGGCCCAAAAGGACCTGGTGCATAGGGACCTTGCCCATAGGGATTCTGTCCATACGAATTTTGACCATATGCGGACAGTTGTCCCTGAGTCTGCCCCCCAGCCCCCCATGTATTAGCAACTTGGCCTGCAGGTGCAGCATACTGATAATTTTGGTAAGGAGTGACCTGCATCTGTTGATAATTTTGATACGGGACAAACTGTGTTTGCCCCTGGGGTTGCTGGTAGCCATACGCTTGCTGAGCTCCATACTGAGCCTGATAAGGAGGCTGCGCTTGGTAGGAAGGTTGGGGTTGTGGCCCACCTTGCATTTGATAACTCATTTGAGTTTGGGGCCCAGAATAATGTCCTTGAACCGGTTGGGCTAGGATCATCTGGCCGGAAGGTTGCCCTGGTTGCGTTTGGGATGGACCTGTTTGCCCAGAAGGGCATACTTGCTGGGTGCCAGGTTGTCCTTGAGCAACCAAGGGTTGTCCTTGGGGAACAGATGACTGAGCCGGCTGGACGGCCGGTTGACCTTGCGGTTGGCCAGCCTGTCCAGATGGATGACTAGGATGGACAGTGGGTTGGCCTTGCTGTATAGAAGGCTGGCCCATTTGCCCGGAAGGGTGCACTGGTTGAGCAGTGGGTTGACCCTGTTGAACGTAGGGTTTCCCCCTTTCCCGGACGGGTGCACTGGCTGAGCAGTGGGTTTGCCCTGCTATACGTAGGGTTGCCCCCCTTGCCCAGAAGGATGACCAGACTGAGCAGTGGGTTGGCCCTGCTGTACGTAGGGTTGCCCCCCTTGCCCAAGAGGATACCCCTGTTGGAGTGCTGGTTGACCTTGAGGATTATAATTTTTCCCAGCTTGTCCAGAGGGATAACCCTGCTGGAGACCAGGTTGGCCTTGCTGGATGTAAGGTTGTCCTGGTTGTCCAGCCGGGTAACCTTGCTGGGTACCAGGTTGCCCTAGATAACCAGAAGGTTGACTCTGATAGGTAAAATGCGGACCACCAATGGCCGAAGGTTGTCCCAGGTAGGGTTGTCCTTGTGGGACCCCAGATTGTCCTGGGTAAGACTGGCCATAAAGTGGTTGCCCTTGGGGGGCTTGCACATAAGGTGGCTGGCCTTGATTTGGCGGTCCTTGAGGCTGCCCAGGGATTGCCTAGCACCCATGAAAAGAATGAGTATGGGTGTCCCAAGTAATGGATAATGGTACCGAGACCTCCACGAAATGAGGAAGAGGCACGGATTGAGCGAACTGGAGGTACTGACCAGTAGAGTCATAATAGAAAAGTGGACCTTGGTAATTCGGGTCCACAATGGGCTGCCCCTAGGCAACAAATGGCCCCCCTCCTGGAACAGGACCAGAAGAGGGTTGAGCACTCTGTGCAGGATCGATGACTCCAGATGAAAGTCCCGGCTGGTCATTACTCACTTGGCTGTGAGGGAGACCAGCACCAGGGTTCGTAGACGAAGACGTTGTCACGGCACTGATGACTGAGGTTGAATATGCTACACAAAGAGTTGGATTTGTGGGAACTTAGGTAACAGGTGTAGTATGGGGTTGCGAAACAAAGGACCCCGTGGTGGGAATGACACTAGGATCCCATACAGTCGTAGAAGGCATTCTGGAAGCTATTCTATCCCTCACCGACGAATATCGTGGGGGGAGTGGAGAAGTAGCTGGAATGGGAGTGTCTATATCCGACACCACGGGCGTCTCACTTGCACTGGGAGATGTCTCACCCATGTGGGAAGTAGACATTGGAGACGACATACCAGGAGGGATAACAGGAAAATCGTCCTCGTCAGGCTCCCAGATAGGGTTCCAATCTTCTTCGTAATCCTCGTCACCTGGGGCAGGTACGTTGATTGGCTGGATACTCGGGATGACAGGAAGAGTATCGCTTACAACTGGTACCTCAGGAGCAACAGAAGATGGAGAACCTTGATCACTTGGACCGGGGGTTGACGGGTCAGCCAGGATGACAAACCCCACACAAAACCTAAAGGAAACTAACGATAAAAACCCTACTCAAGCTAGCGCACACAAGATCTAACCAGGTAATGTTATCGTGGTCGAATAAATTTTTAAGACACAGGAACTGAACTTGACCTTTTCATGTTTCAAGAGTCAAGAAAAGGACGAAAAGATGACTCCAGTCTCCTTCGAATGTTTAATGAGCACGAAGTGACAAGACGCTCACAGGCACCTTTTCGTTTAAGGAGTCCGAAAAGGATCAAAAGTGACTGCTCTGGAGACTCTAGGCAAAGGGTTTACCAAGCAATCCGTAAAACTTCTTATACACCTTGGCAATCGTATGAGAACCAAGGACTTTCCGTACTGCAATCAATCTTCCTGAATGTTGTGTTCGGTGCGTTACGGCTCACAAGGTGGGAGACTCAGCTTCCTATGGATCAAGGATGATAACCTAGTGGGGTCTCCCCTATATACGCGACGGTACGTGGGAGCAAAAATCCGTGCTAGACCACTATCGAGTCACAAAAGGAGGAATCACCCAACCGTAGTGTGAAACAATAGTGACTAGGTTTAACGACGCCGGAGCATGTCTCTAGCCTAGACCTCTAGATATTTGCGTTAAGCTCCAATGCATTTTTAGGTTTATTCAGTTTATTTTATGGTTGATCTTGAGTTAAGTTTCGATTTGAGGTCCTACCGTATGTTCTCTCACAATTACTTAGATGCAAACTATATGCCAAAGAATACCATTTCGTTCGATGAATTCTAACTATGAGAAGGTTAAGAATTTTCAATCAAACCAAATGAACACAAGCAATCAAACAATCTAATGCAGCTAATGGCAAGGAAACGAAACTTTTCTTTTGAGAATACAAATCAATGAAATGCTCTTTTCCTTTTCGCTTATTGAATGTAAAGATATTAGTTTGATTCTTTTTCAATGGCACAAAGCACTTGAAACGAATTTTGAGAGACAGGAACACCAAGCAAAACGTTTAAAATCACTCAATGAAAGCACACAAAGTTCCAAAAACAGCCAAAACAATTTTCCAAATCAAAAGGAAAAACCAAGGTTTGTACGAGCTATGTGATCTAAGCTCGGCAAGACAAAAAGGAATTCAAACAAGGAGGAAGCAAATCGCTTGGACAACAACCAAAAACACTTCAACAATCATTGAACAAGTGTGAAAAGAAAATCTCAAGTTGGCTGGTCAAACGAGAAAACAAGTTTCCCACGGAAGGCTTGACACACACACGGCCACTAAATGCCCTAGGGCTAGAGTGCGAAATCAATGGAGAAAAGCAAACACCCGGAGGATAAGAGTTACAACCATTCAATTAGAGATTTAACACATTCCAGCAACTATAAAAGTCATGGCCAAAACACAAACCAAGCAGCGAAAGCGAAGAGGAAGGTATTTGCAAAACCGAAAAATGAGAAAAAACGAACCCTTGTGGAACAGGACTTCCAAGCGAGTATCTCAAAGTTTAGGCAATAGAAATCAAGTCATAAACCAGGTGGGAAGGGCAGGGGACAGTCAAACCAACAGAAATTGAACAAAATTCAATTCTACAGTATCAGCGCGGGTGACCTTCAGCAACTCGGCGCTGACAAGACAACACCTGTAGCAACTTTGCGCTGTCAGCGCGGAAGCACGCGACTTAAGCGCGCTGGCTCCTAAAAGAGGTCAGCGCGACTGTCCGACGCACAGGCACGATTACAGGGAAGTCAAAGAAGCAGGTACGCGACGTCAGCGCGACTGTTTTGAATTAAACCGCGCTGAGGCTAAAAAACAAGCAGAATCAAACCAAAAGCTCCCAAACCAAAGGCAAAAACTCTTTAAACAATTAAGACACTTCCCAGATTGGACCAGGAAGTCTAAAAGCAGAGAAACAATCCCCAATCTTGACAAGAGAGTAACAATCAAACTCAAAAACAAGGATGAACAAAAAGAGACACATGCCAGCTCCCCAGCAGAGTCGCCAAATTGTTGGAGAGGTACATCCCCTCTACGGATAGAGGCGATCCCTACTAGCCCAGAATGGGTCTAGCAACAATCAATCAATGCTACTATGCAAGCTCCTAATTGCAATTAAAAGGTAGGCAATGAACACCTACTTGGATTCCAGCGCTATTGTTTGATGAAGATATGCCGCTCTCGCTCCTTTGCTCTGGCCGGTCACAATCCTCCACTATCCTCTTGGACGGACACCTGCACACACAAAGAGAAATACAAACACAAGCGTGAAATCTAATAAAAGCAATTATACATCAGTCAGAAAGGATGTAATTCACATTAACCATTACAAAGACAAATGAGAATGGAACCATAACAGTAGTCATCTATTATTAATCAATAATCAGAGAAAGGTACAACCAATGTTCTCACGCTGAGTCCTTCTCAAGAGGGTCCAACCAACAAGTCACATAAGCATTCACCCTTAGAGGTAGATCTCCCAAGTCAAGCAACTCTCTCTCACACAAAACACCAAGACTTCACAACCTTCCTTTAGCTCTCTAGCAATCCACACTTATCACACCAACTACCTACTAGCAGCAGCACTACAAACACTATGAATTCCTTATTGTCAAAAACTAGCTGCTCATGGTAATGGTGGAGGCATATATAGGAGAAGGAGTCTCCATGAAGGGTGGAAGGATAAGCTTATCTCCCAGAAAGGTGGCCCATATGACGAACATACATGCCATAGAAGGGAGGGCGACATTCTCAAGGCCAACAACCAGGTCTGGAGTCATATGGAAGGTTGACTGTTAGAACAGATTCGCCCAAACACGATCAGCGCGGGTGAATAAATGGACTGGTGTGCTTACGTCGCACCTTAATAGCGGGGAAGGCCATGTCAGCGTGACTCAATACAAAGTCAAGATGCGCTGGCTCATGAAATTCGATCAGCGCGGAAAAGCCGTGTGCTTCCGCGCTGGTAGCGCATTGGTTACACTATGAGCCGCCAGTCAGCGCGGTTATTTTAATAACAGTCGCGATGATGCAATAAACTTTGGAAAAGAGGGTCATTTGGCCAATTCAGAGAGCATGAGCATGATGAATTTAATTTCATGACACATTAGGGAGACTGACAGGGAGACAGTGACAAATTACTGTGTAACATAGGCTTCAATTATTATGACTATAAGTAGAGAAGGATTATCGAATTTATTCTACTGAACTTTATGATATGGTAACATAGTGATTCAAGTTAGCATACTGACTCAACTCATATCCAAGTTGTTCAACCTGAATTTCTGTTTTAATGGACTCCTCCAAGTTCAGGGATATGGTCTTGACTCTGGGGAGATTGTTTTTGACTTGCCATTTTAATATATGGGACATGATATAGGAGTTTGGCTCGTGAAAATACCTCGCTAAAAACATTTAAAATTCTTACATGATGGTTGGTATTCCTTCGCAAATGTATGGAAAAATTTTCCCATAGACACCAAAAATGTTGCACTGAGTATTTATTTGAATAAAATCTTTCCTTAGAAATTGTGGATTTCCTAGCATTCTGACTCGGACACTATTTTTATTTCCAGGATGCCGATGGTTCAGTGCCTTTCTTCTGGGGCACTGCACCTGATGGTTGCCTTGTCCTATCTGATGATCCATATGTCCTCAAAGAGGGATGTGGAAAATATTTTGCTCCTTTTCCCCGAGGTAATATTCGACTGCTAAATTAGACCTTATCTATTCTATGACTGTTTCACACATCAAGCATAGTGATCTAATTTTTGTCTCTTATTTATACTGATGTTGCATTTGGCCCTGCAGGTTGTTTTTTCTCTACATCAGGTGGCTTGCAGAGTTTTAAACATCCTCTAAATAAGCTAATGCCAATGCCTCATGTTGATAGTAAGGGGTAGATGTGTGGGGCGAACTTCAAAGTAGATGTGTTTGCCAAGAGGCAGACTAGCATGCCTAGAGTGGGTAGTGAGGCCAATTGGGCCAAGGAATTTTGATATGAACCAGGCCAATTGGGCTAATGAATCCTGATAAGAACAATTTGATATTTAGAAATATCATTTTGTTTTTTATTTGATATGTATTATTTTCATAATCAATACTGATGAAGCTGAAAAGTGAGTCAGTTTTGCAATGTAAAGGTGATTTTAAAGGTTGTTACTGGCTTATACAAGTTTGCTATATGCAAAGTTAGTTACTCCAACCTTTCTGATTAATATATATCGTTGACTATAACAACCCTTGAAACTAAGGTAAATAAGACACGGGTAGAAGTTGCTTGCTAAGAATAGCACTTTCAATTGCTTAAATGGCTGTGAGAAAACTCTGAAAAGGAGCAGCTTTATTTCAATAACATACCAAACATCATAAAGAAATGATGTAAGAGTTGTTTGTAATAGTCCATTACCATATATTTGGTAGTCTTTTAAACATTCGATTTTTTTTTTAATATATGAAACATATGTGTTATCATTTATTTGCGCTTCATATATATATATGAATGTTAAAAGCATCCTCTGCAAAATTTTTAATGATTTTTTTATTAATTATAACTTATTTTTTAATATATTTTAAAATGTGAAAATTTAATATAGCTAAAGATGGTTAATTTAGTTTAGTTTTTCTTAGTTCATTTAAAATGATATATTATTTAAAGTTGTGTTTCCTTTATATTTAAAATGATACATTATTTTTAACATTTTATGTTTGCCAATTAGTTAAAAAAAATTGTAATTTGAGGAACTTTTTTATTATGGCAATAAGTTCTATTATTGTCTACAACATTTCAAAAATTTACCAAGTCTTACGGTTAATGGATTTTTAGGTTTGTAGTGCATTCACCAGAAATTTGACAGTAGCCAAAAAACGCTGAGATATCCAAAACAAGAGATTACCAAGAAACCAAAAAACCATCAAGATATACACACAACCTATAGCCATAAGAAATTAGAATAGGTTGTCGGTGCATGGGTCCACCCCCCACGGGGTTTATCTATCCTCCTTGACGATAGTAATCATTAGACCCCAAAAATGTTGCACTGAGTATTTATTTGAATAAAATCTTTCCTTAGAAATTGTGGATTTCTTGGCATTCTGACTCAGACACTATTTTTATTTCCAGGATACCGATGGTTCAGTGCCTTTCTTCTGGGGCACTGCACCTGATGGTTGCCTTGTCCTATCTGATGATCCACATGTCCTCAAAGAGCAATGTGGAAAATCTTTTGCTCCTTTTCCCCGAGGTAATATTCGACTGCTAAATTAGACCTCATCTATTCTCTGACTATTTCACACATCAAGCATAGCAATCTAATTTTTGTCTCTTATTTATATTGATGATGCATTTGGCCCTGCAGGTTGTTTTTTCTCTACATCAGGTGGCTTGTAGAATTTTGAACATCCTCTAAATAAGCTGATTCCAATCCCTCGTGTTGATAGTAAGGGGCAGATGTGTGGGGCGAACTTCAAAGTAGATGTGTTTGCCAAGAGGCAGACTAGCATGCCTAGAGTGGGTAGTGAGGCCAATTGGGCCAAGGAATTTTGATATGAACTAGGCCAATTGGGCTAATGAATCCTGATAAGAACAATTTGATATTTAGAAATATCATTTTGTTTTTTATTTGATATGTATTATTTTCATAATCAATACTGATGAAGCTGAAAAGTGAGTCAGTTTTGCGATGTAAAGCTGATTCCAAAGGTTGTTACTGGCTTATACAAGTTTGCTATCTGCAAAGTTAGTTACTCCAACCTTTCTTATTAATATATATCGTTGACTATAACAACCCTTGAAACTAAGGTAAATAAGACACGGGTAGAAGCTGCTTGCTAAGAATAGCACGTTCAATTGCTTAAATGGTTGTGAGAAAACTCTAAAAAGGAGCAGTTTTATTTCAATAACATACCAAACATCATAAAGAAATGATGTAAGAGTCTTTTGTAATAGTCCATTACCATCTATTTTGTAATAGTCTATTACAGAATTTTTAATGATTTTCTTATTAATTATAAATTATTTTTTAATATATTTTAAAATGTGAAAATTTAATATAGCTAAAGCTGGTTAATTTAGTTTAGTTTTTCTTAGTTCATTTAAAATGATATATTATTTAAAGTTGTGTTTCCTTTATATTTAAAATGATACATTATTTTTAACATTTTATGTTTGTCAATTAGTTAAAAAAATTTGTAATTTGAGGAACTTTTTTATTATGGCAATAAGTTCTATTGTTGTCTACAACATTTCAAAAAGTTTACCAAGTCTTACGCTTAATGGATTTGTAGGTTCGTAGTGCATTCACCAGAAATTTGACAGTAGCCAAAAAAGGCTGAGATATCCAAAACAAGAGATTACCAAGAAACCAAAAAACCATCAAGATATACAGACAACCTATAGCCATAAGAAATTAGAAGAGGTTGTTGGTGCATGGGTCCACCCCCCACGGGGTATATTTATCCTCCTTGACGATAGTAATCATTTGATTGGCCCAATTGATTTGGGTTTGCCTTGGCCATTTGGAGTTAAAAGTCAATTCTCTCTCCCAGCATCCCCAATTTACAAGAAGATTGGCTTACCTTATTCCCAGTCCAACAAAAATGTAATGTGATCACATAGGGAAAGGTGGGTAACAATATTTGAATCCGAGAAACCAATAAATCAAAATCCCAACTCTTAACCACTTTTGACACAAGGGTACCCTAGATAAATTTCTGAGTTGTGGATATGGCCAGTTGGGAATCTCCATCCACTTGGATATTAGAAAAGCCTTATTTGCTTGCGCTCTACAAACCTTGTTCTAGAGCAATAAACTCTACAACATTGTTGTTGGTGATTCCAAAGTTGCCAAGATATATCCTTAGTATTTCCACGCCAGTCCTTGAATAATCCTCCGTACTTGGTTGGGCTTGGATTTCCTTCATCAACCCCGTCAAAGTTAAGATTGGAAAAACCAAGGGGCAAGGGAGTAAATTGAGGACGGGAGTTTATCATCTTGGGAAATGGATTAATTGTATTTTATGTTCCATGCTTGTTTGAAGAGTTCCCACCCCCTTGCAACCAACACCACAATAGTTTGGCTCACAAGGCTTTGTTAAGCATTTATGGATCCCTCAATCCAAGTCCCCCTACCAACTTTGGTTAACATACCTTCTCCCAAGCCACTATAGCCCACTTCCTAGTGTGCTTAGAGCCTTGCCACAAGAAATCTCAAAATTTGGTAGTGATAGCTTTATAAATCAGCGTATGCGTTGGCAATGCTGATATTTGGTATAGCGGTAAAGCTTGAAGAACATCTTTGATCAAGGTCACACGACCTTCCAAGTTCAAATATTGGAAGGTCTAGTTGCCAATTCGATTTGAGATCCTCTCAAGAATGTCTTGCCAACAAGAAGCACATAAAAAAATTTCTACCTGTGAGATAATTTGTTCGTTGGTTGTTGATCAATGATGAAAGGTTTCTTTACTATGTTTATAAGCAATTTATTCTTAATAACACTTATTTCTCAATCACCCAGTCACTCTTCCCGTATCCCCCTTGGATTTCATCTCAATAGTTTTCCCAGATCACAACTCTATTTTGGCTTGACTTCTCTGTATTTCAGATCTTGTGCTTGTGGATTTATCATGATAGTAAGGACCTAGTGTGTCATAAGTAATGAAATGTAAATATTTCTCCAAGAAAACACATCCATCATGATGGTCTACTATGCTAAATCTCCCATGTGACCACTCCTCTTCCTCCAAATCTTGCACTAGTTTTTCCTCTACAAAGGGATTCTTAGATAAAAACTAGAAAATATGCAGTTGTTGTTCTCGCTGTTCTTGTAAGAGAGTTAAGAGGATTACTTGCAGTTAATGCATGGTGAAAATCGATAACTGAAAATTAATATGCTTTATAAATGCACAGTGAAAATCGATAATTGAAAATTAATAATTCCCTCTGCATGCTTCATAAATGCATGGCCATCCCATGGAACTTTGTTATTTCTAATTATTATGGCCATTCCCTTTTTAAGGATACTCCAAGCCTTGAAAATACATAGGCTACATAGATCGGTTTAGGATTCAGTCTCACAACAACAACAATAGTTAAGAAGTATGGAAGAACAATTGCACCTTTTTGTTTCTACTAAAAAGCAGTTAACACAAGGTTGTAAACAAGAATTTGACTTTTGGTTTTGGCTCCATTTCCTTGTTAATATAAGCAGTCCTCATTTACAATGTCATTTTATAACATACTACCGAAGGTTATAGAAGGACTAACAGAGAGAGGGACCAAACGTCCCTGTCAAGTTTTGAGAAGCTCAACTTAATAGTATCTAAACAGTCTTCAGCTCTAGATGATGTAAGATTTTGCTTTGTCACAATTCACAAAGTAGTGAAGTGAAGAGTGGATTTATATATATTTTACCTGTGTGCAGGTTTTGGCCATTGCTATTTTAGAGGCTGATGTAATGCTCGAACCAACTCAGACTCTATAATCAATATTACCAGCTATGTGTACTCTAATAGAGTAATCCTTTGCCACAAAATGTTGTTGCTTTGATTTCCTTCATCTAAAGTCTCTTTCAAGCTACCCTTCAATAGCATTTTAATTTTACTAAAAACATGGAACATGCTTATCATTTGGGTTACTAATGATATCTATTTGATGTATTTTAATTGATACACAGTCACATTGTGGCACTTTAAGATCACATTTTTTACTACTCCGTTAGGAACAATTAGAAAATATTTTTTTATGGGAATTTGCACAAAAAATTCTTAAACAAGAAAACTCTACTATGGCCATATATATATATATATATATATATATATATATATATATATATATAGTTTCTTCTTGATCTGAGTTCAAATTTTTACAAATCATCACTTTTTGAGTGAATAGAAATAACCACTACGACAGTAAAAGAGGCACACCAGAGGCTAGAGAACATAATAGCTCAAAGAAAGGAGTAGCGAATCCAATACAGTGCATAAGTCAACAGCTTTAAAAGTTTCCTCGGCTCAAATCTGTCCACTTCAATCAACAAAAATTTGTGTCCCTTCCATTGGTCCCTTCAAAGAGAATTCAAGCACCTTCACGGCTTTTGCTATTTAGTCATCTCTTAGCTCTCTTGCAAAGTACATGTTTCCATTTGTCTTTTCCCTTTCTGGTAGGAGTTCATATGCCTGCAAAATTCAAGATTACAAATAAGGAGTAGTCTACAAGACAGTTAACACTTTATCACAAGCATAAAAGGACAAAACATCATTCAGTGAACATCAACAAATCATGAAGAGGGCATGTTTAAAATAACGTAACAATCTACTACGCTATCATATACTATTCCATGGAGGAAAAATCAACTTGATGAAGTCATGAAAATCCAATGAGATCTTTGATTAGAGGCAAGGAATCAAAAATCCAACAACAAAAAACACAATGATAAGGTCCAAACCTCGTTGGCCTTTGATCATCTAACCAAAACTTTATAAAGATGTAA
Source organism: Pinus tabuliformis (assembly GCA_031772625.1). Taxonomy (NCBI): domain Eukaryota; kingdom Viridiplantae; phylum Streptophyta; class Pinopsida; order Pinales; family Pinaceae; genus Pinus; species Pinus tabuliformis. Next base: position 414,524,456 of record CM062816.1, read on the forward strand.
ACTATAAAGATCTATAAATCTAATAAACATCGAACCATGAACATAGGTATGAGAACATAGTAACTACATGTTTAAGAATAAAAATCAAACATGTTGCATGAACATAAATAAGTAAAGAGATTCTATTTGACAGCGAGCAAATTTTTCAGTGACCATGAATAGATTATGAAAAAGGAATTTTCATAACAACATAACAATGGGAAAACATAAATATACTTATCATAAGATAAAGGGCCACCCAAAGACGACATGATAACCTAGCTTATCTATTCTTTATGCATATCTCATTGATTCTCACTGGAGTTGAAGTCCTTCGATAGATGATCAGTCATGGTAGAAGATGATGCTTCTCCACTTATTCTATAGTTACCTAGAAAAATGTCAAATGTTATCACAAAGAAATTTTATAGACCATGAAGGTATATATGCACACAGAATGAAAGAGTGTCAAATGTACCTGGCATGGCAGGTAAGGTTGGATGGTCTTGTATCTCTCTTTGGTCTTGGGTTATCGCCATGGTTGGGGATTGTTGCATCGCTGTAAAAATAAACATACCACATGTTAGAGAATAGTGATGATTAAATACTTAAATCTAAAACCATGACTATTCAACACATGAAACTAACCTGGAACCATAGACACGACATTTTTGGCTGATGACGTCCTCACTTATTGAGGTATCGAAACTCAAATGGTTCATATTCTGATGGATCAACATTTCAATAAATTTCCAAACCACTGTTTTTTCTGCTGCTTCTTCTTTTCTTTATGGGGCTAAGGAAACTCTTATTCTTCTTCAAAGATGGATCAAGAGAACCCAATCCAGGTGTGAAGTCAAAATCAGTAACATGCAAGTTATTGGCTTCATCCAACATTTTTTTAAGCATACCAGTCAACTCGATTGTCTTTGCCAAAGTAGTAGGAGGGTTATCGAAAATGAGATGTGTATAGCTAAACAACTCCTCCCTTGCCAAATGAAGTGCCTCGGCATCTGCATGAACAACATTTGTTGCCATAAGAGTAGCATCGACATCTTCATCATGGTTTTGAGGCTCTATATTGATCTCAGGTGGGTCATTGCATATGTTATCCTCTGCAGGCTGATGAAGCAATGGATTTGAAGTATCCGAGTGGAAATACAACCAATTAACCTTTATGGCATGCTTGCAAATGTTTCCACGGATAGACCATGGACATTCACACGTTATAACATCCTTACAATACGAGGTGACAAGGTATTTTTTACCTCGATCCGTCTAACTTCTCACCCAATAAGCACGGGTTATCTTCTCATGAGGACAACAATCAGTGTCCAAAATTTTTCTTGCTCGTTCCACTGATGATTCTAGCTACTTTTTTCTCTTGTAGTTGTTTAGAAATCCTTCTTCTTTTAAGATTTCCTTGAACCGATAACAAGGTTCAACTGTTGTTAGTAACATATGCAATAACCAATCCATCCTCCGGGCACATTTTTTCCTTCTATCAGATAGAAATGTTGTTTTTAGGTAACAATGGTATGACTCAACAACATTATTGGTCTCTTGATTTGCATGAGGAAACTCCCGACAACCTTTAACCCACATACATAATTGCAAATAGAACGATGTCAGTCTCACTATATCACCTTTATAAAAGAAAAAAATGCATATAATACAAAAAAAAAAAATTACTTACGAATCTTATCTCTAGTGACCCAATTTTTGTTGAAATAGTCTAAGAACTTCTCTTCATCTGCAAACTTGATAAAAAATTGATTGATTGCATCTTCCACTTCATAATTGAGAGTGTGTTTCATGATGAAACCTAACTCACTGAACATCTCCTTGGCTTTTATGGAACTAGTGGCCAACCGATTGACATTTTTCAATGAAGCCCTGTGTACATGCCAAATGCATAAGATCACATCACAACCTGTGATCCTCCTGCCATATTCAATGCATTTTAGTGTGGGATTTTTAGAAAAAATGCAATTTTGGTTATATTATGACAATGTTAAAGTTACCTCAAGGCACTGATTTCAGCCAGTGCATCATCAACCATGAAATCATTGACTTTCCAATCAGGACAAATTTGGAAACACTTGTGCATGAGCTGCTCCAGCCATATTGCAATATCATCTGATGTGTTTCGTGATGCCACGACCCATGCAACAGGCACCGCGCTTTGTTGTACATCAAATGCCACGAGTGTATAGAACTGATACTGTCATTTTCAACATTACATAAATTCAAATACAAGTTATTAATCATTTTGAATGTATACAACTTAAATAAATATATTCGATAAGTAATTGGCATCTGAGTTACCCCATATTTATTGGTGTTAAATGTTGAATCCATGGCTATTAAGCTATTGTGTGATAGCTGTCTCCAACAACCACTTTGTTTGAATCCCTATTATTAAAGGGACCTCCACACCATTGGGCTTTTGGTAAAAGAAAAAATCTTCCCGATGCTTTTGATACCAAAGGTTTACACTCATTTCATCCTTTTTGTGAAGTTGATAATTTCTCTTTCCCAACCTATTATAGATGTTTACAATATCTTTCCTGCATAAGAAAAAATCTCTATATCGAGCTGCCACATCGATGTCAACATGTCTCTTAATGTGGGTTCTATACACTACATCAATAGGCACTCCCAAAAAGAAACAACTCTCTACATATGCAACAATGTCCCTTGAAAGCTTTGGCCTATGCAAGGCCCTGGTCTCACTTAAAGTGTCACATTGACCATGACAAGCCCAACCTTCTCCATCTTCATGTTCATACATATTGAAAGTTAATATTGCTCTATCAGGAATTTCATGCATAACTTTCATAATAAAGTGGCATTGGCAACCCCTCTTCTGCACGAATGAGGTCCTTCGTTTAGCTGAAAGATTGCCTCTTTTGTCCTCTGGGCCAAATGAACAATGATAACTACACCAAAAGTTTAAATTGTTAGTACATATAAAGAGATATAACCTTGGTTTCAAAAGATTTAAACAAAATATATTTTAAATACTCAATTATCATATTGCAATGCAGTGGTAGCTCTTTCTTTTGGTTTTTTTTTTGTTTTTCGTATGAATTTACATGGAGCAATAGGATTTTCTTCCTCTCCTTTGATAAAGTCAGCAACTTGTCGTAATGGGATTACAACAACTCGATCAATACTATTGTTTTTTTTATTTATTTCCGTCCAAACCAAATCTTTACTAGAGAACGTCATTTTGCCTTTGAGGTCTTGCACCTGAAGATCCATGATATATTGCCATTTGCTTCGCTTGCCCATTTTGAACTGATCTGGTCAAACAATATGCAAGGACATCAAAACCAAAATTTCAATCTTAGCAACTTATCCAATATATATATATATATATATATATATATATATATATATATATATATATATATATATAACCTCTTTTATGCTTTTTTTAAAGTCTAAAATATAAATCACTCAATAATGACAAAAATAAACAGCACAAAAGGATGCAAAAAATTTGGGATGCAAGCATTTCCTTTAAGATGTTGCTTCTTGCCTCATTCACTTTGAACCAGGCATTCCTTAAAGGAAAGATTCCTTTGACAACATGAACAGATGCAATCCAATGAATGTTGGCCATGTTTTTATAGGGTGACCATTTTCTAAGCAGGACTAGACTTGAATTAAAGGGTTTTCTACAATGTATGTTTACATCACAACTCTACTAGTAGTCTGTCGTGAGATTCTCGGTGCTGCCATAATATATGTGAAATTTATAGCAAGAAATAATTACACTCACTTTCCACTACCCGTGGCAAAAGAGATGTGTTAGAACAAAGAAAAGGCCCTATTGTGCCTTGTGGCATTCATGTTTAAAGTATCTCTCCACTAGAGGCATTGTTGTTGACTAAGCAATAGTATAGCCTGGCCGCAAAAGAGTTACTTTTTTTTCTACTTCAAAAGTAAATTCAAAAATCAGAAAACTAGAAATACACTGCAACACCATCTAAGCCATATTAGTCAACCGAGGAAATCAATGGAAGAAAATAATAGAGAGCCAACCCATTAACCATCAGATTTACTTAGGTATAATATAATCATCAAGAAGAACCACTATGTTAGTTTCACTCTTTAAACATCTAACAATTCAAAACCATTGAAAACCACTACATTCCAACTACCACCATTCACAGAGTACTCATAGAGCTTCAAGAAAATTAAAAGACCATTGTCACATGCTCCTTACCTAGATATCAATTTTCTTTATAAAGTAAAAAAATCCCACCTTTCATTTCTCACAGGTTTCATAGAATCTCCCTAACCCATATATCAACTTGTTTTAGAAGGGGAACAAAATCCCACTTATATATTTTCACATGTTAAATAGAAATTCCTCAGGATCCTCCAATGCTATTGAGGTGATGTGATAAAAATCAAGCCACAAACTAAGCTCAAACCTGAGGATAACAGGAAAAGAAATCAAGAGTGATTGATGCTAAAAGTTAACATGGCCATTAAATTCAAAAAGTGTTTTTTGATATGCACCCAAAACATGAAACCGGTCCAACAAGCAATGGTCTTAGTCTACCTTATAGGACAAATCAAGCCACAAATTAAGAAGCGGGGTTAAAGGCCTTCACAATACATTTAAGCACAAACCTGAGAATAATTGGCCTCGAAATTGAGAAATGACTCGTGTTAAAAGTAGACATGACCATCAAATTCAAACAATGTAGTCTTTAGTCATGCATCAAAAGCCCAAAACCAATCAGTAGATAGGATGACAAATAAGGGGTCACTTAGCAAATAAGCCAAGCTTCGGTAAATGATGGTATCACAGCACCAAGATCAAGTATTTGTTTTAAAAATGAAAACATTGCTTCTTAGAATGTTAGTCTACAAAGGAGTAACTCATTTCCCCTCTTCACTAGGGACATGTCTTAAGGCCTCATTTAAAAAGGCAATCCTCTTCATGATTGAAGTCCCATGAAAGCAGAGGGAGCAGAAAACTCAAAGTGATGGAAGAATGAATGCAAATAAGCTAAAGGTGGAGATTATTTGAGGATAGAGGGGAGCACTTCCTCATTCTTGCCAATAAACTTTTAAATTGTAAATGAGCTACATTATTTCAGTAACACACTTGGAAGGTCCATGACAAAGAGATCAAAATACATAGTCCATTCACAGGATTATCAAGAACCTACACAAAAAGGTTTCAGTTCAAATAGCAAGGTTGATTGGTAAGTTGAAAGATATCAGAAAAGGTCTTCCAGCCATCAAAGACTAAAAGCATAAAGCAGCCAAACAATCCAGTGAAAACTAAGGTTCCAATTAAAGTGGCTTTGGTTTCGATGGTGCATTTTTAAATTTACTCCAGATTAATAGTTAGAATTATAGTAACAATAGAAGGGTAAATGGTAACTGGCTCAGCAAAGTCTCGGTGGGTAGCCAATTCTGTTTTTATTTTCAACTATTGAAAGACCAATAAAATCAAAATATCCGAGGAAATAAATTCATGTATATAAAAAGGGCCCTGGGAAATACTTCAAAACAGTGTTAAAGGTTAAGGCTCTGGTGAAGATTGGTCAAAGCTGGACAGGAAATTTGTTAAAGGAACATCAAATATTTGGAAATCTCTAAAAGGTCTCCAGTAGTGAGGATGCAATTACACTCTTCTAATGACTAATAATTATTCTAATTATGAAGCATCAAGTGAATTAAAAGAGTATTGCTGCATTCTTTTTACCCCATATATCAACTTATTTTAGAAGGGGAACAAAATCCCACTTATATATTTTCACATGTTAAATAGAAATTCCTGAGGATCCTCTAATGCTATTGAGGTAATAAAGCTCTCCCCTACTTAGAGAAATAAGAGGGTTGGAGTATATAGAATAATGAAAAGGTTGGACCATTTTCTTATATCAGAGCTCTTTTAGATGAAGCTATCAGATCCAAATTCAGCCTTATGTGGAGGGGATTCTGACCACAACCTTGTAATACTAGAATTGGCTCCTATAAAGAAAAGACCCCTCATCAGTTCAACCTAAATCCTGAATGGTTAAGGAGGAAAAATATGTCAAGAAACTAAAGGATGTATGGATTCTCTCAGGGATCAGCTTCCGTACAATTTGAGGAGAACCTCAAAAGGACTAAACAGGTCCACTGATTTGGCAATTTACAAAATACATAAGAAGGAGAGATTACTTAAGGAAGTGGAGGAAAAACTAGAATCCTTGTACAAAAGTGATGGTTTTGGTTTCTTAATTGAGCCACAAAATTATAGGTGAATGAGTTGTAAGTAAAGAACACGGCACTAGTTTTGGATAAAGAAAATTTCTAGAGTTTAAAAAGAAGGGCATTATGATGGAGATTCAAAGAGGAATCCTATGCACGCTACATTTTGATGGAGATTCAAGGAGGAATCCTAGAAAGGCGAAGACACAAAAATTGAACAAACATTCAAAAATCAAGCCAAAAACATGAATCTGGGTTCATGGCCTTCAAGATGTACTTAACCTCAAACCTGAGGATAACAGGAAAAGAAATCAAGAGTGATTGATCCTAAAAGTTAAAAGTTAACATGGCCATTAAATTCAAAAAATGTTTTTTGATATGTCCCCAAAACATGAAACCGGTCGGACAAGAAATGCTCTTAGTCTACCTTATAGGACAAATCAAGCCACAAATTATGAGGCGGGGTTAAAGGCCTTCATAATACATTTAAGCACAAACCTGAGAATAATTGGCCTCGAAATTGAGAAATGACTCGTGTTAAAAGTAGGCATGACCATCAAATTCAAACAATGTAGTCTTTAGTCATGCATCAAAAGCCCAAAACCAATGAGTAGATAGGATGACATATAAGGGGTCACTTAGCAAATAAGCCAGGCATCGGTAAATGATGGAATCACAGCACAAAGATCAAGTATTTGTTTTAACAGTGAAAACATTGCTTCTTAGAATGTTAGTCTACAAAGGACTAACTCATTTCCCCTCTTCACTAGGGACATGTCTTAAGGCCTCAGTTAAAAAGGCAATCCTCTTCATGATTGAAGTCCCATGAAAGAAGAGGGAGAATTGAGCAGAAAACTCAAAGTGATGGAAGAATGAATGCAAATAAGCTAAAGGTGTAGATTATTTGAGGATAGAGGGGAGCACTTCCTCATTCTTGCCAATCAATAACCAGCAATAAATTTTTAAATTGTAGATGAGCTACATTATTTCAGTAACACACTTGGAAGATCCATGACAAACAGATCAAAATACATAGTCCATTCACATGATTATCAAGAACCTACACAAAAAGGTTTCAGTTCAAATGGCAAGGCTGATTGGTAAGTTGACAGATATCAGAAAAGCTCTTCCAGCGATCAAAGACTAAAAGCATAAAGCAGCCAAACAATCCAATAAAAACTAAGGTTCCAGCTAAAGTGGCTTTGGTTCCCATGGTGCATTTTTAAATTTACTCCAGATTAATAGTTAGAATTATAGTAACAATAGAAGGGTAAATGGTAACTGGCTCAGCAAAGTCTCGGTTGCTAGCCAATTCTGTTTTTATTTTTAACTATTGAAGGACCAATAAAATCAAAATATCCGAGGAAAGAAATTCATGTATATAAAAAGGGCCCTGGTACTGCCTGATGAGAATGCTTTCATTTATGTTAGTTCTGATGCTGTATTCTGCTTGGCGATGATGAATGGTGGCACTGTTGTTGATGGACCTGCAGTTATTATAGCAAACTTTCAGCAGAACAATTTCTATATATTGCATGACACAGAGAAGAATCGTCTGGGCTTCACTCAGCGGGCCTGCAAAACATTTGGCTGAGTCATTGCTCTGTGTGATTTGCATTTTAACCATATGTTTTTCATGCTCTATGGAACTGCTGGGCTAAGCATCCTGTATGCACTTTAAAAAGTAAATAAATGCCCGCATCCTGTATGTACTTTACAAACTAAATAAATATTCCTGTTGGATATTTGTGGATATCATTTGTGTTACTCATATCTATATATATATAAGTAATTACATTATGTTTTATTTAGTCCGACTCTAGGTTAAAGGTTAAGGCTCTGGTGAAGATTGGTGAAAGCTGGACAGGAAATCTGTTAAAGGAACATCAAATATTTGGAAATCTCTAAAAGGTCTCCAGTAGTGAGTATGCAATTTACACTCTTCTAATGACTAATAATTATTCTAATTATGAAGCATCAAATGAATTAAGAGTATTGCTGCATTCTTTTTACCCGACATATCAACTTGTTTTAGAAGGAGAACAAAATCCCACTTATATATTTTCACATGTTAAATAGAAATTCCTGAGGATTCTCCAATGCTATTGAGGTAATAAAGCTCTCCCCTACTTAGAGAAATAAGAGGGTTGGAGTATATAGAATTATGAAAAGGTTGGACCATTTTCTTATATCATACCTCTTTTTAGATGAAGCTATCAGATCCAAATTCAGCCTTATGTGGAGGGGATTCTGACCAGTCCCTTTTAATACTAGGAGTTGATGGAGTTGAAAAGAAAAAAAAGCACATTCACAGTAAATGGAACATTGACGAAATATTAGTATACATTAATATATTAATATATTTAATATATAGAACACTCATACAGGCTTAATATATTTAACATTAATATATCTAATATATATATATATAATGGCAGGGCACCCTTTTGTAGAAAAAAGAAGAGTTCCCCTGATCAAGCTCTCAACTTTACCCATACATATGCAATTCAACCTATACAGCCTATTTTTTTTTTGCATTGAAACTGTTCTCACATATTGTATATTTGGACTGTGTGGCAAATTCACCAAAAGACCTGAAAAATCTCTACATTGCCATTAAGTCACAAGTTAATTTGAAAGCTAAAGTTATGGCACAGATTTTTCTCAAAGCTTGTAATTTGAATTTGCTAAATCTTCCTTTCAAAAGGATCTCATCATAACTCATCTAAGAATGTAAAGCGAATTGTCAGCCACATAGCGAACAACCAACAGTGCCCTTAATGTTCCTAACTGCTCGACATATACACATTATGAAATTATAAAGCACATAAATATATGTATATACCCACACTCAGCACACACGCTTATTCCCCTGGAATTCACATTGTGTGGGCCACATTGAGAATATCCGTAAGGAATATGTAAAAGGAGGTCACATGAATCTGATGCTCAGAGATCCAACTTGGGTTTGGGAACAAAGCAATTCTTTTGTCTACGGCGTATCCTCATCAGTATGTGAGAAGAGCTCTGTGAAGGAGAGCTAAGCTCGGACATTAGTCTTGTAGCCTGGTCCCCAATGTACCTATTCGGGAATCATTCTATTGAACTGAGCAAGGTATGTAGCCTTATTTCCTTTCTTCCTTTAAGCTAGGAAGAACTGATGCAGGATATCAACTTGAGACAAGAAAGGAGCTCATGAAACTGAGACTTTGAAACTGTCCCCATTGGGAGTCATAACCACAGGATGGATTCTTACAACATACTGACTTTTTCCCGTTATAACAATTTTAAAATAAACTGCGGAACAAACCTGGTGTGTTACTCCCGTGTACCTTGGTGGCGAGCGAATGCGGAGGGGAGGAATGGGTGGCGGAGGGCGGAGGGATTGTCGGTGGGTGGCCCCCGAAAATTTTCTGGGCAACAACTGAAACCTGGCAATTCCTCCGCCGGCCCAGGTAGACTACTCCATAAGAAATTGTCATAAACTATTATAGTTAAGATTATATGATGTGTTAAAAATATTTTTCATTAACTATATTAAAAAATTCATTTTTTTTAAATTTTCAAGTGAAATCTATATTTAATTTGAAAATTTTAATATATAGTAAAAATTAATTACACTTATTCAAAATAACATTTTCCAATATCTAATTTAGAATTCAATATACAATTTTAAAATAAAATAAAACAACATATATTTTGTATTATTCATTTTTTTCCTCAATTTTTTTTATACTTATAAATATATGAAACCTCCATGTTTCAAACCAAAAGAAATTCTAAGATATTCAAATTTAACACTTGTCAAATAAATGAAGATTGAGTTATATATATATATATATAGCATGAAATTCAAAGTATACACACTTCTATGGAATAATTCAATAACATATCTTCCATCCATGCACAAACACAAACTCTGTCACATAAGATGATAGAAATGAGATACTTTCACCACATAAATTCTAACTTCTTATCTCATCACAATTCAAAAAAAAAAATATACAACACTCCATTATAAAAGTGATCCTGATTCTAAAATCAAAAATACAATTTTCAATTCTACCATCTTCATAAATATAAACTTATATTCCCTTATGAATCAAACACCATCTATTCTTCTGATGAAGAAAATAAAAACATTATATAAACTCAATGTCAAAAACAAAACATTATTTAAGATTTAAGCAATTTCATAAAAAAAAAAAAAAAAATCTTAAACTATAAGTAACAGCATTAAATCAGTTCATTGTGAAGATTAAATCGCTTAAATACTAAATCACTCTATTAACTCATAATAATTAATATTAAATCACTTCATTAACTCATAATAAATAACTAAAAGGTTATCCTGATTCTTCGCAAATTTCCACAATCTTCACTCATGGCTTCACATAAAGCGTTCCATTGACCTCTGCTACGAAGAATCCGACCGTGGGACTGAGTGCGCTGAGCTTCAAATCCAACCTCTCATATGTCTCTACAAGAAACAACTCGATTGTAGGGCCCTTACCACTTTGTGCTTGATGGCAATGGATTTGTATCGTCTAATTCCATTGATAGAAGAATCCGACCGGGCTGAGTGCTTCAATGTCTCATCCTACAACAACAACTCGATCCTCACTCATGGCATGTTCGGCTTGCATAGCGGGGCTGATCTGCGTCCTCACTGCATAGTTCGGCTTGATCTGCGTCCTCACTGCCGCATTCGAATTCTTCACAGCCAAGCTCATCATGGCTTCACCATAAAGCGTTCCATTGAGCTCTGCTCTGAAGAATTCGAATGTGGGACTGAGTGCGCTGAGCTTCAAATCCAACCTCTCATTCATGTCTCTACAACAACAACTCGTCAACAACAACTCATATAAGGGCAATGGATTGTATCGTCTGAGCTTCAAACATCGTTGTTCGCAACGAGACTTAATTGCGATCTATAACTGTAATAATCTTTAGTTCTCTCTTAGATAGAGCTCGGTTGACTGTAAATAATCTTCAGTTGACTGTTGTAGTTACTTGAAATTAAAAAAGAAAATTTACTATCGACGCCGATTTAACTTTAAAGGTATCGGAGTTGACTATTAGATAGAGTTAAGTTGTTAATAATTAATTGAATTTTAAAACTGATCGGTGCAGAACTTCAGTGTAACGTGAAGACCTATTGTTATCTACGAAGTATCGCTGCAATAGATAGAGTTCGGTTGACTGTAAATAATATTCAGTTGACTGTAAATAATCTTCAGTTCACTGTTGTTAGAGTTAAGTTGTTAATAATTAGTTGACTAATAGATAGAGTTAAGTTGTTAAGAACCTCAGAACGTGAAGACCTTATTGTTATCTACTAAGTATAGCTGCAGCAGAGGAGGATTATGGAATTCTTTTTTTAGGAGGAGGATTATGGAACTCTATTTTTAGAACCGAGGCAATTTAATTTGATGGATATAAAATTGTTTGCATATAATATGTTTTAAAACTGGTGTTTAAGTTTGAAAAAATACTTTTAATTATTTAAATGAGCGGTATTGAACAATTATTTTTAGATTTAAAATTTTAATTATTTAAATGAGCTGTATTGAACAATTATTTTTAGATTTAAAATTTTCATATATAGATTTAAAATTTTATTTTTGTAATTGAGTTAACACTAATTTTAAAAATTATATTTTAATAGCATTGTATAGACTTTTTAATAAATATATAATATATATGTTTATATTAATATAAATAATTGTTTATATTATATATTGTATAAATAATGGTGTAACTATATACTAGTGGTTGATAAATATTGTATTTTTATATAATATGTATTAAAACTGGTTTTTCATTTTATAAACATGGTTTTAACTATTTAAATGTGCTGTATTGAACAATTACTTTTAGATTTAAAATTTTCATAAATAAATTTAAAATTTCATTTTGTAATTAAGCTCATATAAATTTTAAAAATTATATTTTAATATCATTGTACAGATTTTTTAATAAAGAAATGCTAATAATAAATATATGTTTATGTTGTATTATAAATATTATAAATAAGGGCGTAACTATTTAATTATATGAGTGGTTGATAAATATTACATTTTATGATTGTATTGTTCTTTGAAAATGATTATATTTAAAATGTGTTAAAAAATTCTGAGAGTACAAATATATATATATATAATAAAAATACTATTGGATTTAATAATAATTTATAAAAAATAGTAGTTAATTTGTTTATAAATTTAATTTTTAGTATAAGAATTTTGTCTAAAATATTATAGCTAATTTTATATAGTGTTTTAAAAATGCGTTTTATAAATTTATCAACTATATTCAAATACTTATTTTTAATTCTGAAGTGGAATCCATATACATTTTGAAAATTTTAATGTACAATCAAAATAACTTAAAAAAAAAAGCATAATATTTAAATTACTCTCATTCAAAATAAATTTGTTTTAGAATTTAATGTATAATTTTTAAAAATAAAAGATAGCATATCATATGTACCATGCATTATTTTTTCTTTAAAAAAATGAATATATATATATATATATATATATATATATATATATATCTGTGTGTGTGTATAGTAAAACTTTTTTTTTCAAATGAAAAAATTATATGTTATGAAACGAGCTCAAAAAAAAGATAGAAAAGATAGATCAATGCCTTCGAAATAAGCCTCTTCGAGGGGGAAACCTCCTTTACATTAGAAAGATGACCAATTCTTAGATGATTCAAATGACCTAGTAGTCGACTGTTGGTCCTCTTTCTGCAGCGCGAGGCCACTGGCCTCTGGCCTTCCATGGCCTCCTCAACCCCTGTCTCGGAGGGCCCCATTCAACCCGAGGCAGATGCGAACCTCCCTTCAGATGCTGATGCGTTCTCTGCCTTAGTTAAATCTCTACAGCCACAGAGAACTCGCCCGGCGCTGTCCAAGTTTGTCAAGAAACTGGATGGGTTGCAAGAGGTTGTCCTTCCTCCTTCGATTCCACAAATGGCTGCTCTTTCATTAGCAGAGCGGGGGCTTATCGGACAGTTCACTGGCCTATGGCCCTCTCCGAAAACTGTTCAGTGATGGATCGAAAGAAACTGGGCCGACAAAGTCAATAGCAAAATCGCTATCTGCTTTTGTGGAAAAGGATACTATACTTTCCACTTTGAATCTAGAGTTGATAAGGACCTAATCATCAGAAATGGGTCGTATTTCATGGATTCCCGCGGTCTGTACTTGAACAAATGGACTCCAGACTTCGATCCTAAGTTGGATGTCCCTAACGCTGTTCCGGTCTGGGTTCGTCTTCCGCACCTCCCGCTCCACTGTTGGGGAGATGACTCGGTCCGAGCCATCGGCAATGCTATTGGAAAATACATAGATCGATGTGAGCCCAAGGAAAATATGCAGGCATGTGCACAGATATGCGTTGTAGTCGATCTCGGCAAAGGTCTTCCAGAAGAAATCAAACTAAAAGTGGACGATTTGACACATATCTAGCAGCTGGACTACGAGCAAATCCCCTTCAAATGCAAGGTATGCCACGAATACGGCCACTTCGCCAATCGCTGTCGAAAATTTGTTAATGTTGAATCTGATCAATTAGAATAACAATGGGAAACTGTAAAGAAAAAGAAGAGTGCCTTTGGAATGAAAGCAAACTCTGAAGAACCTCCCAAAACTGCCCCTCTCAAGCCTAATCCCCCCTCAGCTCTGTCCAAAGCCTCCCCCTTAGCTGTCCCTTCCCCCTTCTCTCCTCTTGGTCCACCCATTTTCCCCTCCTTGGGGCCTCCTCTGATTCCCCCCTGATCTCATCAAATCCCTTTGGTGCCCTCTCTCTCCCTGATAATGAACCCATGATCCCCCTTGAAAATGACCCCCCAATCCCCCTTTCTCTTTCTCAACCCTGCCCCTCCCACACCCTCGCCCCACCCTCACCCCGATCTATTAGAAGCTCCTTGAAAGAGCATGGAATCAATCTAGAAACTCAAAAAAAAGGGCCTGGTAGGAAATCAAGCAAATAGCAAAGGAATGAAAGTGCTCAAAAAGACATCGCTATGGGAACTCAAAACCCCATAGAAACTTACATATTGGGGCAAAACAACAATGAAGCAACACATAACGAGAAAGGGGGACGAGCATCCCTCCGAAACCCAAATACTCAATGATCAAAGTCATATCATGGAACTGTAGGGGACTAGGGCACCCCTCAAAAATTGCTACCCTGAAGGATCTCACAGCTTAGGAGAAGACAGGAATTGTAATGATTCAAGAAACAAAACAAAGATTGCAAGAGATGACAAGAATTATAGAACATCTCACGCATTATCAGGGACAAATATGTGAAGCAAGAGGAGCTTCAGGCGGCATCACCATAATGTGGAATAAAAATACTTGGAAATGCACATCCAAAACTATCACTCCATACTGGATCAAAGTCACACTTGAAAAACAAGCAGAGGATAACCAAATAGTCCTCTACAACATTTATGCTCCGAACCATTTTAGAGATAAAGATCAGTGGTGGGCCACACTTGGGGAAGACATCCAAGCTTAATAAAATAGGAATATCATCTTAGGCGGAGATCTAAACCTTGTATTACATTCAAATGAAAAAAGAGGAGGCATTTTTACTCATGATCCTTACAGAGAAAAGCTAGAAAACATCATGCAAGAGTGCGATTTAGTAGACATCATCCCAAAAAATCATAGATTCACTTGGAACAACCGCAGGCTGGGTAGAGATAACATTTTGGAGCGCCTTGACAGAATCTTGGTAAATACTTCTTTCCTCTCCGATTTTTCCACTGCTCATGCTGACATTCTACCTTATTCAGCATCTGATCACTATCCCATCAGCATTTTCCTGGAAACACACTGCCCATTGGGGCCGTTGCCTTTCAAATATAATCCTCTTTGGCGTAACAATCCCATTGGGGATCAGATTGTCCAAATAGCTTGGCACCACCATATAGAAGGATCTATGATTTTCATTTGGGAATGCAAGCTGAAGAATACAAAGCACGCCCTGAAGAAATGGGTGAAGCAACACTACAAAGAACCAGAAAATGTCGAAGACGAGCTGAAAAATAAATTAAAAGACACTCACAGGAAAATTGAGGAAAATGGGCTGCCCCAAGAGAATAAAGATTTAGAAAGTGATATATACTATCAGCTATATCGGGTTAATAGGGACGAAGAGCAGAAGTGGAGAATTAAATCAAGACAGCTTTGGCTTCATGAAGGAGACAAAAATACAACTTTCTTCCATAAACAAGCAACTGTCTGGAAAGTCAGAAACAATGTCACCATGATTAATGATGAAGAAGGTCGCCCTCAAAGAACCCAAGAAGCCATCAAGCAAACCGCCTCAGCCTATTACAGCACTCTTCTAACTAAGACAAAGGAAACAAAAGATTACTCAAACTTCTTACAGCATACGCCCAAAGGAGTCAGTGAAGATATTAATCCAGACCCGATTAAGGAGATGAATGAAGAAGAAATACATGATGCCATCTGGGCTCTCCAGCCAGATAAAGCCCTAGGGCCAGATGGCTTCCCTATCTGTTAATATAGATCATACTAGGGAGTAATTAAAAAATACCTGGTCAAAATGCTAAGATGGGTCCAACGTAAATGCAAAGTTGGAGGATTCACTAATGCCACCCACCTGGCCCTTATACCTAAAGAAAATCGACCTCTGACTTTCTCTCGCTTCCACCCAATATCCTTGTGCAACTCATCATATAAAATTTTGACAAAAATCTTGGCTACCCGACTAAAGCCAATCCTTCCCTCTCTAATATCTGAAAATCAAGGAGGCTTTTTGGCTAATAGGCAATTTCCGACTCCATCCTTCTCGTCCAAGAGGCCATACACTCCAGTCAAATCCGAAATGAGAAAGGATTCATACTAAAGTTAGACTTAGCCAATGCATTTGACCATGCCAGACACTCATTCCTGTTTGTTGTGCTCGAAAAAAAGGGTTTTGCCACATCCTTTATTAGCCTTATCAAAGCATGCATTGCAGGACCTTCGATATCTCCTCTTTTAAATGGCAGACCTGGACCTCCCTTCCAATCCTCTCGGGGCCTTAGACAAGGCTACCCTCTCTCACCCTATCTATTTATATTAATGGTTGAATATTTTAGAAGAGTTCTGGATTACAACCGTCGCATGGGCCTCATCACCAGAATCAAATTTGGCAATGGTGTCAAAAACATTAATCACTCTCAGTTTGTCGATGATACTCTTTTAATGGGGGGAGCTTCAAAAATTATAGCCCGTCGCTTTACAACCCTTCTAGACAAATACATGAGTTATTCTGGAGGTCTGATAAATTATCTTAAGAGCTGTATATATGGCTGGAACACATCGTCACATGTCCTCCATAGGATTGCTTATACTCTTGGGGTTCCTTATAAGCTGAACTAGGAGCAATTTACCTATTTGGGCATGCTTGTATGTGCTGGCAACTTGAAAGCTACAACCTGGGAAATTATTATTGACAAAATGAAACGAAAGATTCAGCATTGGGGCACCTCTTGGCTTAACCCTGCGGGGCGCATCACTCTCTTGAAAGCATGCCTCTCATCCTTGCCCTTATATTTATTTACTCTTATTCAAGCCCCTGCTAACTTCCATCTTAAAATGGATGCTCTCCTTCGTCACTTTCTTTGGCAAGGAGGAAGAAATGAAAAAAAAAATATAACTTGGTCAGCTGGAAGCAGGTCACTCAGCCTTGTGAGAATGGAGGGCTGGGAATCAGGACATCCAAATTTCTAAACCTCACCTTTGCTGGCAAGCTAGTTTGGAGACTTATAACTGCAAGGAATGCTTGGTGGAAATCTATTCTCGAAAAAAAGTATCTCAGCCGCCCAAGGTACCAGCTCTTGGATCATGAGCTTCCCAACAGAGCTTGTTCAAGAATTTGGAGGATGTGTAAAAAATCTATCCCTTTTCTTGACTAAAACACTTCCAAAGTGCCAAAAGGAGGCAACCACATAAGAATAGGGGAAGACAAAATTATGGGGCATCAGCCCATAAGCCAACGGCCTTGAACACAACAAATTCTAACTCACTTCAGCAGCGTAGGTATTCAAACTCCGGCTCAGATCTCTCAATGGGAAACCCTCTCCCAATTCTGGAAAGGATGGAGTTTCCCTCATGTATTAGCAGATATAGAAACTAGCCTTAACAACCTGAAAACTCATCTTCATGGTATAGCGCTCACCAAACGCTGCCTTGGTGATGACTTCTGATGGGACCCCTCAAGCATTGTCTACACTATTAAGGCAACATACCATCAGATTTGCACCAGCGAGTATCCCATGGCAATCTGGGCGCATTGGAAACTTGTTTAGCAGGCTGAAACCCTACCAAAAATCAAATTCTTCTGATGGATCCTTTTAAGAGGGAAAGTCCTCACTGTTGAGAACCTCAGAAAGCGAGGAATACATGGGCCATCACACTGTCCAAATTGCCAAAACGAAGAAGAGACAATCCAGCATCTGTTTATAGACTGCTCCTTTGCCTCAGCCTGCTGGAAAGAAGCCTTTCGAAGCCACAACCCCCCTTGGGTGCCTGGCACAAGCATATATGAAGTGTTGTATACATGGAAAAAGAGCTACCCATGGGGAAGAAAAACAAACAATGCAGCCCGCAGGGTATGGAACACCTTGCCCTGTACTCTTCTCTAGAACATCTGGTTAGCAAGAAACAGAAGGATCTTAAGGCACAACAACCAATGTTAGAAAAACATATAAAAAAGCTTGGAATCTCAACCTGGAAACACTATCCACAAAATGTCATGGGAATCTGAAGGTGATGGATCTGACAATTGAAGAAACGAATTACATAGGGTAGATTCTGGAAAAAAGCAGCATAGAACAAAAAAGACATGATCCCAATAGCAGAGATAGGTCAATAAGCAACTGGAAAATCAGAATGAAAGATGAAGAATTTGCCCGGTGGCTCAAGAACAGTAATACTCATTATCTCTTTTTCGATGGAGCCTCCAAATCCAACCCAGGAATGGCTGGGGCTGGAGGTCTTATATGCAATGGTAATGGAGATGTTTTAACTGAATTTGAATGGGGACTGGGCCATGCTTCAAACAACAGGGCTGAAGCCTTCACCCTCCTCCAAGGTCTTCTCCATCTTCAAAAGCTTGGTATACCCAAGGCTACTATTATCGGAGACTCCGCCATCATCATTGGCCTGATGATAAGCAACAGGAAAGCTCAAAACCTGAGTCTACACCAAATCATGGAGCGATGCCGCATTTTGGACCAGCAAATGAAAGGAAATCTCTACTATCACGTCCTTAGATCTCTTAATAAAAAAGCAGATAAATTGGCAAACAATGCATGTTTACACCCTCTTGGCATCCTTCGGTGCAATGGCATTGATCAATACACTTTCATACCATGATCAGGCTCCTTCCCTTCAGTAGACTCAATCCTCATCAGGTCTCTATTCGCAGATTACTAAGCTCTCTGCCTTGCCTCTCTGTGAATTTCCATCAATTAGCCTTCTACCCTATGGCAATGGCCTCTACAGATGCGACCCTCTCAAATCCAAAATTGAACTTTCTTAGCTCTGCCCTTCCAAATTACTCAATTCTCTGCGATCTCAGCGGCTCCACCTTCCCTCGATTAGCCAACTACTTAACTTCTCCTGCCCACATTTTCCTCTCCTCTGTCTATCGACCCCAGGCGTAGAATGGGCAGGCCTTTTTGAAAACAGTTTTACAGTTACCTTAGGCAATCTTGTATTTCTGCAAATCCGATCCACAGAAACTTCAGATGTGCCCCTGACTACTCCAATCTATCTGCACAATTGGCACAACCTTTTCAACCGATTACCATCACAAACTTCAGGAAATCAATGATATCTGCAATGTTTGCTTGCGAGCTTCAGGTTCAACAGTTGAAGGTTGGTGCGACAAGAAGACAGTGTACATTAAGCCTTAGCAAGGGTCGCGTTCGATTCACAAGGTGCTACCGCTTTGCTGCAATAGATATGGACGATCTAGAACATGGTGGCTTGTGAGCAGATGGCAACTTCAGTGGGTGACAAACTCAACAACACTACAAAAATTAAAAAATGAAGTGTAAAACGTGTTACATTTTACTCCAGTTTGTCTGAATCTACACAGCATTTCGATTCTACACAGCAACACAAACAAGCTGTAATGCTGACTTCAAAAAATTGCTCGCATGAACTTCTACAAGAAGGCTGCAGTGGATCTACAGGAAGTTCTACAGGAAGAGGCCGAAAGTGATTTTTGAAGGTTTGGAGGTGGAAAAGTGGTGGGAGAAAGGAAACGAAGGTTGGATGAAGGTGTTAGAGGGTCTAGGACTCTGTCAATGAAGATCAAACATGAAGGAGATGGTTGGATTGGTTCAAAGGATAAGAAAGTGATTT
The DNA here is from genome assembly GCA_031772625.1 of Pinus tabuliformis. Taxonomy (NCBI): domain Eukaryota; kingdom Viridiplantae; phylum Streptophyta; class Pinopsida; order Pinales; family Pinaceae; genus Pinus; species Pinus tabuliformis. The sequence continues at coordinate 414,544,071 of CM062816.1, forward strand.
TGCACAAGAATGTAGAAATTAAGGAAGTTTGGGAAAGTATGGCCAATGAGTGGAGAAAATCTTGAGAGATGGAGTGGAGCAGGCTGGGTGATGAAAGGATGATAAGTTGGAATGTTTTTCAAGTGAGCTGCATACCTACTTCTGAAAACGGACCCAAGTAAGAACTAGAAAAGCAGAGTTTTACCTATTTTAACCCAATTTTGACCTAAAAACCAGAAAAGTGCTGAACAGAACTTGATGGACAGGAAGTTATGCAAGATAGCTATGAAAATTGAACAAGGAAAAATCTAAGCATGTAAATACAACTCATATCAACTTCTCCAACTCGAAATCACAAACTAGCAATTGCATGGGAAAGCAAAAACAATGTTTTGGTGGGAGCAAGAGTGCCTTGGTCTCAATTCATGGTCCCAAGGAAGGAGAAAGGAGATCAAAGCCTACTTGGTAGCCTTTTTGTGGATATTTTTCTATTATTGTAGCAAACTAACTAATCAACCTAAAGCAAGAACAACTATTCTAATCATTAAAAGCGACCTAAGTAATAAAGCAAGATTTAACCTAAACAACAGAAATTATTTCATGAATGCAAGAAAAACACATATAAATACAAGAAGGAGGTACTGGGCACTTGGGATGGGCCCAACCCCAAGAGCTACAACCCCCTTAGAAAGATTAGTGCTGGTTCAAGGCTGAATTCATCTTCATTGATAAAAAAATAATAGTCACATCACAAAACTGTCTACAGAAAGAGCTCGAAAATGAGTTGAATGTAGAGCTGCACTGAAGTGCGAAAATAGACTGTTCAATAGCTAAAATATAACTAAAAAAATTGTGGCCTTAAGGCTTCTTATTTATACAAACTCGTCTTCCTATAACTGAAGATAACAATAGTTGATGGAGAATTTGAGGTAAGGTCTCATAAATGCAGCGAACACCCTCCTACAAATCCTCTCCCTTGTTCTTCCATGAATTGGCTCCCAAATGCTCATTAAACCTTTGATTTTGTCTCAAAATTGACCAAAAATCTGCATAAATCACAAATTAGACTTTTTGGCATAATGACTAACCCAACTCACTCTATTAGCATAAATATAATAAAAAAAATGAGAATGGTAATTTAAGTTGAATTAAGAGGCAAAATGAGCCTGTGTCTTGTAATTTATTCAATCTCTTTCGATTCCAACGGCATCACGTAACGTATACTATAAACATCGTTGTTCGCAACGAGACTTAATTGCGATCTATAACTGTAATAATCTTTAGTTCTCTCTTAGATAGAGTTCGGTTGACTGTAAATAATCTTCAGTTGACTGTTGTAGTTACTTGAAATTAAAAAAGAAAATTTACTATCGACGCCGATTTAACTTTAAAGGTATCGAAGTTGACTGTTAGATAGAGTTAAGTTGTTAATAATTAATTGAATTTTAAAACTGATCGGTGCAGAACTTCAGTGTAACGTGAAGACCTATTGTTATCTACGAAGTATCGCTGCGTTCGGTTGACTCTAAATAATATTCAGTTGACTGTAAATAATCTTCAGTTCACTGTTGTTAGAGTTAAGTTGTTAATAATTAGTTGACTAATAGATAGAGTTAAGTTGTTAAGAACCTCAGAACGTGAAGACCTTATTGTTATCTACGAAGTATAGCTGCAGCAGAGGAGGATTATGGAATTCTATTTTTAGGAGGAGGATTATGGAACTCTATTTTTAGAACCGAGGCAATTTAATTTGATGGATATAAAATTGTTTGCATATAATATGTTTTAAAACTGGTGTTTAAGTTTGAAAAAATACTTTTAATTATTTAAATGAGCGGTATTGAACAATTATTTTTAGATTTAAAATTTTAATTATTTAAATGAGCTGTATTGAACAATTATTTTTAGATTTAAAATTTTCATATATAGATTTAAAATTTTATTTTTGTAATTGAGTTAACACTAATTTTAAAAATTATATTTTAATAGTATTGTATAGAGTTTTTAATAAATATATGTTAATAATAAATATTTGTTTATATTATATTATAAATAATGGTGTAACTATAAACTAGTGGCTGATAAATATTGTATTTTTAACATAATAAATATATGTTTATATTATGTTATAAATATTATAAATAATGGTGTAACTATATACTAGTGGTGGATAAATATTGTATTTTTATATAATATGTATTAAAACTGGTTTTTCATTTTATAAACATGGTTTTAACTATTTAAATGTGCTGTATTGAGCAATTACTTTTAGATTTAAAATTTTCATAAATAAATTTAAAATTTCATTTGGTAATTAAGCTCATATAAATTTTAAAAATTATATTTTAATATCATTATACAGATTTTTTAATAAAGAAAGGTTAATAATAAATATATGTTTATGTTACATTATAAATATTATAAATAATGGTGTAACTATTTAATTATATGAGTGGTTGATAAATATTACATTTTTATGATTTTATTATTCTTTGAAAATGATTATATTTAAAATGTGTTAAAAAAATTCTAAGTATATATATATATATATATATATATATATATATATATATATATATATATATATATACTATTGGATTTAATAATAATTTATAAAAAAATAGTAATTAATTGGTTTATAAATTTAATTTTTAGTATAAGAATGTTGTCTAAAATATTATAGCTAATTTTATATAGTGTCTTAAAAATGCTTTTTATAAATTTATCAACTATATTCATATACTTATTTTTAATTCTCAAGTGAAATCCATATACATTTTGCAATTTTTAATGTATAATCAAAATAACTTTTAAAAAAAAAAAGCATAATATTTAAATTCCACTCATTCAAAATAAATTTGTTCCCAAAATTTAATTTAGAATTTAATGTAAAATTTATAAAGTAAAAGACAACATTTTTTTTTCCAAGGAAAAAAACGGTAACTTTTTATTAAAAAGATAATGAAAAGTTACACTAGCAGATGCATTGAAGCATTCCGTATGCTGCCACAAGGGCCCGAGTGCTTTCGCACTCCACACAAGGTTAGAGAGCTAACGTGCACAAAGAATAAGAAAAGAGAAGAGAGGAGAGGGAAGGAGAGGGGCAGAAAAACTGAAATCCAGCAGTGAGTAGGACTCACGCATCAGGTTTTTCTCCCCTTTTTCTTTTCGACCTTACGCCACTCTCCTTGAGAGGGCTCGATCGAAGCAATAACTAACTGTGTCTCTGTATTCTGTGGACCTGGTTCTTTGTTTGAATCTGAAGTATCTGATTGGTGGTGCCGTTTGATGCCTCCTGTACTATGATCCATGCGTGTCTCCCCTGCCTTGTTGTCTAATGAAATTCCTTTCTGATTCTCCATTTCTTGAGCTACGTCAGTTTTCTCTACTGGGAGTTCTTCCTCAGCTGCTTCCGATTCTTCGTCCTCTGAATCTGGGGGAGAAAAGTGCCATCCTTTTCTCTGCTTCCCTTGCTGCTTCTTTTTATTCTTGGCTTCTGGACATGAACTTTGTAAGTGTCCAGTCTGCCTACAAATCCTACATCTGAAAGCGGTGTTTTCATAATCTAATACCTGCAACCAGTTCTGTTGTTTGTAAATCAACCTCATATTTTCCGGCAGCCCTTTACTTAAATCTACTTCCACACAGATACGTGCGAAGGTGTAGATCCTTTCATCGATCCTTTCCAGATCTGTTTTGATGTATTTCCCTATGCTGTTCCCAATGCCCTCCAGCAGTCGTTCATCCCAAAAGTGCAAAGGGAGATTGTGTAGTCTAACCCAGACTGGCATTTTAGTTACAGTCATTTTATTTGGATCGAAATCTGGGAACCATGGGGTCACAAACAACCCCGACGTTCCCCAAAACCATGGCCCGGCACTGATGACTGTATCTCTGACTTCCTTGGATGTAAATCTTACTATGAAGAAACCCTTTGAGCATAAATGAATATCACATTCCATGGTCCAGCTGGTGAAGATCCAATGAAAAAGATCCATAGGTTTGGGCCAAAAGCTGTTGAAACGGCAAATTAGAGCTTGCGTTTCATAGGACTTGACGAAATCATCAAGACCTGAAGAATCTAAGTTTAAAGCTGGGGTTTGCTCTGACTGATCCACTATGTATGGCTTGGGCATGTGTCCGCCTTGATCTGGAGCGAACCCTGAATTCCTGCTGCCCTCTAAGATGTTTTTGTAGGATCCCTTTGGTTGGTGTTGGGCTGCAGCTTTTTTCCCTTTGTCTCCCCCTGAGGAGCTTGTCTGTCCCTGAGGCAGAGCCCCCCCTCTTAATCTGAGATTTAAGGTAATGATTGATCCTGGCCCAATCTCATATTTTTCCAACGATCTACAGTCCTGAAGGGACCGCCTTCCACTAACCAGATGCTGGGCCTGAACTAGGTATCCCATTTCTGCCCTTATTTGTTGTTTCTGATGCATGAAGGTGTCTCCTGCATGGACCCATACTAAACGAGTTTTCCCCTGAGGGGGTTTAATCAGAATCTAAAAACAAGTATTTGTTACCTGCTCTGGCTGATGGCGTAGTTTCAGATCTGGCTCCGTTTTGTCTGGATCTGATAAAACTCTGCTCGATCTATGATTGGTGCCCTCGATCTGTTGCCTGGAAGCAAGCTATGCTCGAATATAGGCTAGATCGTACAGATCCGAGCCGAGACTACGATGTTTGAGCCCCTGCGATGTGGGAGAGGTCGGAACTACATCATACGTCCCTCCCCTACCAGTTCTCTGTGCGTTCTGGGTTTGGTGATGCCTGGTTTCTAAGATCCATACTGCACGACAGTTTCTTTGTACAAGAGCACCGTTTAGGGCCTCGTTCTTCCATAGGAGACATGCCTCCTTGCATATCCACTTAGAAAGATGAGACCCCGTTGAAACCTTCGCCTCCTGGTCTCGCTGAAAGCTTGAGTTTCCTTCCCGATCCAGGAGCATATGATTCCTATAGACAGAGAAAACCACCGATGTATAGCCGCGCTGGTCTGGTGGTAAATGAGGCGTTTTTCTACGGAGAGCATGCCATTTCTTTGAAGGCGCTTGCAGTAATGGCAGTCTACCAGCATTGTTCACCGTCGTCCCAAAACCTGGCTCGATCTCGACCCCTGAGGCATGCTTGGGATTCGATGCGGCGACACCAGAAAACCTGTTCGCGCAAACCCTAGCCATCGCCATTCGCTCCTCCGTTTTTTTTCTTCTTCTCTCAGGCTTAAAGAGTAAAAAAAAGTAAAAGACAACATACCATATGTACTATGCTTTATTTTCTTTGAAAAAAATGAATATATATATATATATATATATATATATATATATATATATATAAACTTTTTGTTTAAAAAGGAAAAATTATATGTTATCAAACCAGCTCACAAAAATATAGAAAAGATAGATTGACACCTTAGAAATAAGCCTCTTCGAGGGGGAAGCCTCCTTTACATTACAAAAATGAACAATTCTTAGATGATTGAATGACAAAACATCCTTATATAGGAGTCTAAGGGGTCACAATATAACCAAGCCGACCTAACAATAATAATATAAAGGAACAAAAATAAAAATAGACGGATTTTGTGGGGCACAATAATAACAATATGGGGACACAGGGGCACAACAATAATAATAAGGGATAGAGTGACAAAAGTAATGGGGGAATCACTAATATTATAAGGATGTAACATGCCCCTCTACTTCAAAAGACTATTGTCCTCAATGCTTGAATAGTTCTCGATGCTTTTGTATAAAATTCTCATCCTCCCATGTGGAATCTTTATGAGATAAGTTCTTCCACTTGATGAAATATTCCGAAATTGATCGCTTTTGAGTTCTTGCTTCTGTGACTCCTTCCGGTTCCAATATAACATTTCCTTCCTCGTCAAGTTTTGGAAATATTGCTTGAACTAGGAGCTTCTTTCTTATAACCTTCTTTAAACATGAAACATGGAGAACTCGGTGCACTCGAGAAGTTGCAGGAAGCTCAAATTTGTATGCCATAGTACCAATCTTTTGCAACACCTTGTACGAACCATAATAATTTGGTGAAAGTTTATTGTCCTTCTTAGCTTGCTTGAGGGACATTTGTTTGTATGGTTGTAGCCGTAGCAATACCGAGTCACCTACATCAATACTTCTTTTGCTATGATGTTGATCTACCTGTTGTTTCATTTTATTCTGCGCCAACGTGAGGTTATCCTTTAAGAGTTGGAGAACTTGTTGTTGATGCTCGATGTGATGTTCCACTACTTAAACCTTAGAATTTTCTCTTAAATATGATGTGATGGATGGTGGATGATATCCATAAAGTGCCGTAAATGGGGTCATTTTTGCTGCAGTATGGAAGGAGTTGTTATACCACCATTCAGCCAAAGGCCACCATTTGACCCATTGTATTTGTTTATAAGATACAAAGCAATGAAGATATCCTTCCAAACATTTGTTTACTATATCAGTTTGCCCATGAGATTGAGGATGATAAGATGAGCTATGAGGTACCTGAGTACCAAGACAAGAATATAGTTATGTCCAAAAATTTCCAGTGAAAATGGGATCTGTTTCGCTTAGAATAATCTTTGGGTTTCCATGTAGCTTTTAAATTTTTTTGATAAATGTAGTAGAAACCGTACTGGCTTTAAATGGATGTGATAATGCACAAAAGTGTGCATACTTGGTACGTGTGTCAACTACCACCATGATGACACACTTTCCTTAGGACTTGGGTAAACCTATGATAAAATCCATTGAAACCTCCTCCCAACATTGGCATGGAATGGATAAAGGTTGTAACAGACCACGGGTCTTAATTTTTTCAACTTTATTTTGTTGACAAACCAAACATTCCACCACAAGCTTTTTAATATCTGATTTAAGGCGATCCCCAAAAATTTCCTTCTTAACCGTGTGGTAAGTTTTTAAAAACCCTAAGTGCCCTCCCAAGGGAGAAGTGTGCAATTCCTTAAGAATCTTTCTTTTTGAGTTAGGAATTCTTACATAGGTATAAGCGATCTTTGTAACATAATGAATCATTTTTCCATCTAAATGTATTAGATGTACTAGAATCTTGTTGTAACTTTTGAATGAGTTCCTACACTTCTTTATCATTTTTCCATTCCTCCCTTGCTTCATTTATCTAATCTCATTGGATAATAGAAATTACACACAACGATGCTTCCACATCCTCATCCTTTCTTGAGAGTGCATCTGCCACAACATTTTGCTTCCATTTTTGTAGATGATTTCAAAGTCATAACCCAACATCTTTGTGACCCATTCTTGTTTCTCTTTAGAGGATAATCTTTGTTCTAAAAAGTATCTAAGACTATCATGATCTGTTTTTACCTTGAATTGTCTTCCAATTAGGTAGGTTTCCATTTCTTAAGTGGATGTAGTATTGCAACCATTTCCTTCTCATAAATAGCTTTGTGTAAATACTTTCCCTTGATTAGACGACTTTCGAAAGCAATGGGTCTTTCATCTTGCATTAAAATAGCACCAATTCCATTTCGTGAAGCATCACATTCCACAATAAAGGTTTTTGTGAAGTCTGGTGTAGCTAAGACCAGTGCTTGGCACATTGCCTCTTTAAGATGTTCAAAGGCCTTTGTTGATTCTGGAGTCCATGAAAATGAATATTTCTTCAATACTGTTGTTAGAGGTGCTGCTATTCTCCCATAATTCTTTACAATCTTGCGATAATACCCTGTCAACCCGATAAATCCTTGTAGAAGCTTTATGGATGTGGGGATTTTCCATTCCATAATCGCTTTAATTTTGCTAAGGTCTACCTTAACACCTTCATGAGATACAATATGACCTAGTTATTCCACCTCTTGTACTCCAAAGAAACATTTGGAACTTTTCACATATAATTGTTTCTCCTCTAATAGTTTGAGCACCATGTCAACATGTTCAACATGATCCTTCCAAGACTTGCTGTAGATTAGTATATCATCAAAAAATACTAACACAAATTTTCTAAGGAAGGGTTTGAAAATGGAATTCACCAAAACTTGAAATGCAGAAGGTGCATTGGTATGGCCAAACTGCATGGCCAAAAATTCATAATGACCCTCATGAGTTCTAAATGTTGTTTTCAAAATGTCTTCAGTATTCATTATGATTTGATGATATCCCGAACAAATTGATCCATTCAATTCATCCACTAATTTATCAATGATATGAATGGGAAATTTATCTTTAATAGTGAGCTTGTTGAGCTCCCTATAATCTAGACACATGTGCCATGATCAATCTTTCTTGTGCACCAACACTACTGGAGAAGAGAAATAACTTTGACTTGGCTGAATTATACCAGCCTCTAGCATTTCTACAACCATATGTTCAATTTCACTCTTTTGGGGATAGGGATATCTGTATAGCCTGATGTTTAGAGGAACACTTCCTAGAGTCAAATGAATAGCATGATCATGATCACAAATAGGTGGGAGATCTTTAGGAGTCTCAAATACCTTGGAATGATTGTCCAAGACTTTTTGGAGATCTGGAGAAATAGGTGATTTCAATGTGGGAACCTTTAGCGAACATAATTGTGCTATTACACCTAGTTGTTCCTTCTTTAGAATCTTTGTCATACCGTTAGAGCTGGTTATCTTTCTTGGTTTCTGTGCAATACCCCTTAAATTAACTTCCTTTCCTTCCGCAGAAAATTTTAGGAAAAGTTCTTGAAAATTAAAAGCTATTGTACCCAAGAATTGTAGCCATTGGACTCCTAGTACCACATCAACACCACCCATTGGAATGGAAATATTGGGTTATTCAATACATATTATCCCATGGATAGCTTGATATTATGGTACTTTCTAGAGCAATTTATGGTTCCTTCACTTGCAACCATCACTTGACACTTTGGTGCTGGATATAGGAAGCAATTCAATTCCTTTGCTATCTTACAATGAATAAAATGATGGGTACTTCCTGAATCAATCAACACTATTACCTTTTTCTTCTTGATATGTCCTTCTATCTTGATAGTTTGAGGAGTGGTGATTCCAGCAAATGCATTACAAGATATGGTCAGATTCATTTTGTTCTTTATCTAGGGTTTGTTCCTGGACTATATCCTCTTCTTTTGACATTTCTTATTCCTCTTCTTACTCCTCTTCACAATCTATGTAGAATAATTTCTTCTGAGCACACTTATGACCTTTAGTGTATTTTCTATCACAACTGTAACAAAGCATGTTTGCTCTTTTTTCTTCGAATTGTTGTGGAGTCAAGCTCTTATACAAAATGCTGTGAAACTAGCTCACAAAAAGATAGAAAAGATAGATGAACACCTTAGAAATAAGCCTCTTTGAGTGGGCAAAGTCCTTTACATTACACAAATGAACAGTTCTTAGATCATTCAAATGAAAAAACCTCCTTTCTATATATAGGAGTCTAAGGGGTCACAATATAGCCAAGATGACCTAACAATAATAATATAAAGACACAAAAATAACAACATAGGGATTCTATGGGGCACAATAATAACAATATGGGGAGATAGGGGCATAACAATAATAATAAGGGATATAATGTCAATAGTAATGGGGGAATCAATAATATGATAGGACCTAACATTATAATTTTTTGGTTGTTTAGATTTAGCATTTGTGAAATAATTGAAGTTTGAATTATAGAAATTAAAATGTAATATGAAATTCAAAGTGTGAAAATGACATAATTAAAACTAAAATATAATATGAAATTGAAAGTGCTAAAATGGAATAATTAGATGGAAAATCAAATAAAAAATCCAGAGGCATTAATTAATTATGCCACATGAGATGCTAGATATGAGATGATTTCACAACATAAATGTAGTTCAACAAAACATATAGACATAGGTCAACATTTATAGTCTTTAAACAATTGTCAATTTTTTTTTTATTTCAAGCTAAAAGTTAATTTAAAGGTCAACTAAGCACATTAATGAAAGTTTCAAAATACCTTAAGCATGGGTTTATCAATTCACGGATACAAATTGTTTACATAAAATTTGTGATAAAATTGGCATTTAAGTTTACAAAAATGGTTTTACATATTTAAATAATGTGTTATATTTTAAATTTTTATTTAATAGATAGATTTTAAATTTCATACTTGTAATTGATTTAATATAAATTGTAAAAATTATGTTCCCATGGAAATCTATTGACATTTTAATTAAAAAAAACACTAATAATAAATATTTGTTTATTGAAAAATAGTAATAATAAATATATGTTCATGATACATCATGAATAAGTAGTTGGTGTAACGATTTAATTATATGACTGTCACACATCCATAAGTTAAAATATACAACAATAATAAAAAATAAATAAAAAAATATATGTAATTAAATAAAGTAATTTATTTAAATAAAAAACTATTACCATGACTGTAATTATATACCAAACTATTACCATGTGAACAAAAATAATTTCATAAATAACTAAGAAATGATTGTTCAACGTGATTCTGGTTATCATATGGTTTATATGATTAAAATAAAAATCCCGTTCAGTATGACCCACCAGGACTTTTCATACTATCCATGATTACATTTACAACTTAAAAATGAAGTTGGCTTTCTATGAGCCACTTATCCCTTCTTCGCATAAACATTTTTACAACGCTTTGGCATTTTCACCTGACTTCATAGTTTTTTTGTGTTTTCAATCCATGGCTCTTGACTATCTCTGGCCTCCATGGCAGGTGTATTGGCCTCTGGCTCTACATTCTACAATGACGAGGGCTTGGATCGAAGTCACCCATGAGGTAATGATGATGGTTCTTGATTGGTAATCTGCATTTTTTTTCTATTGTTTCCTTACCATGACCCAAAAAAGTCTCTCGCCCTATTCAGAAGTAATTTCAAATAGGTAATGACCGAATTCTTTGTTCTTATTTTATTTGAATGAAACCCTTCTTTATAGTTCCTTTTCCTTTCATGATTTACCTATTAATCTGGGTTACTCCTCCCAACTCGGATGCAAGGTTTTACACTTGTTAATGCTTTGCTTGATGCCCTAGTGGGAGCTCTTGCTCAGTCTTCTGAGTGCGTTAAAGTCTCCTCTTGGTACTTGAGTCTACTTAACATTTATTAATAGGGTTCTTTCTTATTTGAGATCTTGGCTCCCATAGGGCTCTACTTGGAAATTACTGTGTTGCATATTTGCGAGGGGGTTCTCTTTGAGGTTTCCTATTAAATTTATGAATTCGAACAATTTTCCTCTATCTTTCAAGAAAGATGTGTTTTTGATTTTTGAGATAGGCGGCTTCAAATCCCGGCTTTACATATTCAACTATAGCTTTAGTCTAGCCATATTGTGATGTTGTTTCGATAACCTACTGTCCTTAAATCATGGTTAACTTGGATGACTATTTAATGCAGTCTGTTATTGATAAGGTTCAATATTTCTTCGTCTCTTTTCCTGTTATCAAAGTTTAACAACTTTATTTATCTCACTAAATTGCATTGAAATGGTGAAGGGTCTTTGCCCCAATCCGTGAGGATAGCATGATGAAATTCCTTGAATTACCTGTCACATACTCTATTTATCATTTTATTACATCTATTGTTTCCTCTATTCTTCTCAAATTGTGCATGTTGTCTCGTTATATTTATATATAAATTTTTGTTTTGCTCCATCCCTGTTACTAAGGGTTTGGTATTCCTAGCAAGGGTTTTAGACTTCCAATGTACACAAGAAAAAATAAAATATGGGTAGCAATATGTTTATGTTCGTTCCATGACAGTTTTTTCAATACTGAAATATAGTTGTTTAAACTTGTTTTCAATACTGAAATATACTTCTTTTAACTTTTTTTCAATACTGAAATATAATTTTTTAAACTCTGCCATTTTTTCTTTAATAAAGACTACTAATTCTAATGGTACTTTCACTAGCACACTAAGTAGTCTTCCTTTAAGCTAATTACATGAAAGTTATATACAAACTATTATTACTAATTTCAAAGATTAATCCATCAATTCCTATATACATAAAAAATTCCTAATTACTTCATAAGGAAATTTCACTTATCTCGTCACAATGCTTTCCATGTTAAGCCTGCAATTAAGCCTTGCTACTCAATATTTTACCTCCCAACGTTGAGACTATTCATGTATGCATGAACCTTTTTCTTCTTTTCCTATTATGAGATCCTAATATCTCACAGCTATCTGGTCCAAACTAGACGTAGCTACTGAACTCTGCATGACATCTCTGCACATAATTTATTTCCTTTCTCTTCTTCTCCTACGTGACCTGAGATACCCCTATCGTCTTGATCTTTCTTGAGTAAATACTCAAGAAATTAGTTAGGGAAGATAACTGTCTTCCTAACTACTTAAAAAGTAAAAGCAATATTTAAAAGTAACTACTAATTTTCTTCTTCATAATTAATCCAAGAAATAGTTTTATAATTAAAGTAATAACAAATTGTTTGGTTTTCAATAAATTAAATATTTACATAATTAGGGGATATCACATCTTTCCCCCCTAAGATGTAACATTATCTCGATGTTTTCCTTCTGAGAATAAATCCGAAAAGGTTTCCTTCATAGTCTTCTCATCTTACCACGTAGCCTCCTCTGGCCCATAGTGATGCCACTACACTTTAAAGAGGGTGATAACTTGTTTCTGTAGTGTTACCTCTCTGTCATCGAGTATAACCAGGGGCTCGATGAAGAACTTGCCTTTCGATTCCACAAGCTTATTTAATAAATCTAAATTCAAAAAACTATGCATAGTATATACATTGCTTGAATGTCTTACCAATTGATCATGTGGTTAGAATAATGAAAGTATTTCTTAAGTAGAGAAAGGTGAAAGACATTGTGCACACGAATATGGCTGGGTGAGGCACGCTTGTAAGCCATTGGTTCGATTCAAAGTGAAATTTGGAAAGGGCTACAAAATCGGGCTGCCAATCTAGCACATCCTGTTCATTGCACGGTGCTTTTCTTGGCTCGTACCCGAATGTAAACATGATAACCAAGATGGAATTCCCAGAAGCTCCTCATCTGATTAACAAAGTTCTTTTGATGGTCCTAAGCAGCTTTTAAATTGACTTGTACCTTTTTTATCATCCCCTCCATTTATTCTAAAATATCTGGTCCTAGCATCAACTTGTCCTCTTGGCCACTCCAACTCAAAGGTGTCTTGCACTTACATGGGTATAACGCCTCAAAGGGACTCATTGGTAGGGATATATGATATCCATTATTATAGGGAAATTCTACCAACTGCAGGTAGTCCTCCCACTTAGATGGTTGTTGCATTACGTAAGTTCGCAAAATGTATTCTAATACTTGATTTAATCGCTCCATTTTTCCATGTGTTTGAGGATGATATGTAGTGTTGAAGTGTGGTTATGTACTCAATCCTTCAAAAAGAGATTTCTAGAAGGATGATGTAAATTTCCCATCACGGTGAGAAATGATCATCTTGGGTATTCCATGTAATTTAAAAATGTTTTGCATAAGAAAGTTAGCAATTTGTACTACTTTATAAGTTGACTTCGACTGGTATGAAATGAGACGATTTGCTCAATTTGTCAACTAGCACCATGAGAGACTCATTTTTTCTTTTAGACATAGGGAGTCTCATAATGAAATTGATGGATATGGTTTCCTATTTCCATTTAGGAATAGGGAGTGGGTGGAGTAGTCTTGCTAGGTGGTTGTGCTTCCCTTTTACTTGTTGGAATTCTAGAAAATGGGACAACTATTCTGCTACCTCCTTCTTCATACCAGGCTAGAAAAATTCCTTTCTAAGGGAAGAGATCATTTTTTGTTAATCAACAATTTTTCTGAATTTACCTCATATCCCAATTGCCCATCAATTTTTTTACATCAATTTTTTTTGTAGGAACCCACTCCTAGGAATAACCATATCCATAATGTGTTTTGTTGGCCCCAACTAGCAAGAAGCACCAAGTCCCTATTAGTTTTACTAGCACCAATGAGAAAGGGGAAATAACTCCCTCTTTGTTAATATTTGATTAGCTTACAAGACATACCAAGTACTTTATTTTGAAGCACCAAGTTTTCTAGAGGCACTAACACCGAAGCTATTCTCCAAACACCCACTTAGATGGAAGAACTAACATTCTTATGTGTAGGCCCCAACATGGTGAACCTACAATTAACTATTTCATATCGTTTTCATACTATATCTATAGATGTTTTATTTATATGCATTTCTCTCAGCTATGGCTCTTACTAAGACTCAGACATAGCCTCAATCACCTCTCTACCCTATGATATCCTTCGTGGCCTTCCCTCTACTTAGCCCACTTAACTAGTGTCCTCCTCTTATCTTAAAACACACACAAAAACATTACCCCAGGTCTCTCATAGGCAAACCACATTTTGTTCATGTTTTCTATCTACAAATGGTTCTATTCCCAATCTTCACTACAATGATTATGGACTAGAGGTGGCTTTCTTTTACTCTTACCCACGTGACTGTGCACTCCATCTCTCATCCAATCCAATCTCTCATTGCATAAGGGGCAATGGATTACATAGTTGGGCTGAGCTTCAAATCCAATCTCTCATTGCATAGTGGGCAGTGGGTTGTATCGTCTAACTCTAAATAATCTTCAGTTGACTGTTGTAGTTACTTGAAATTAAAAAATAAACTTTACTATCGACGCCGCTTTAACTTTAAAGGTGTCAAAGTTGACTATTAGAGAGAGTTAAGTTGTTAATAATTAGTTGACTAATAGATAGAGTTAAGTTGTTAAGAACCTCAGAACGTGAAGTGAGGTAAGTTGTTGACTAATAGATAGAGCTAAGTATAGTTGCAGCTCTATTTTTAGATATGACGTAATTTAATTTGATGGATATAAAATTGTTTGCATATAATCTGTTTTAAAACTGGTGTTTAAGTTTAAATGAGATGTATTGAACAATTATTTTTAGATTTAAAATTTTCATATATAGATTTAAAATTTCATTTTTGTAATTGAGTTAATATAAATTTTAAAAATTATATTTTAATAGTATGGTATAGACTTTTTACTAAGTATATGTTAATAATAAATATATGTTTATATTATATTATAAATAATGATGTAACTATTTAATTATACTAGTGGTTGATAAATATTGTATTTTTATGTAATATGTATTAAAACTGGTTTTCAGTTTATAAGAATGGTTTCAACTATTTAAATGTGTTGTATTGAACAATTACTTTTAAAATTTTCATAAATAAATTTAAAATTTAATTTTTGTAATTGAGTTAATATAAATTTTAAAATTATATTTTAATATCATTGTACATATTTTTTAATAAATAAATGTTAATAATAAATATATGTTTATGTTATATTATAAATATTATAAATAATGGTGTAACTATTTAATTATATGAGTGCTGATAAATATTACATTTTTATGATTTTATTGTTCTTTGAAAATTATTATATTTAAAATGTGTTAAAAAAATTCTAAGAGTATATATCTATATCTATATATATATATATATATATATATATATATATATATATATATATATATATATATATATATATATATATATATATATATATATATACTAATACTATTGGATTTAATAATAATTTATAAAAAATAGTAATTAATTCGTTTATAAATTTAATTTTTAGTATAAGAATTTTGTCTAAAATATAATAGCTAATTTTATATATTATCTTAAAAATGCTTTATAAATATATCAACTATATTCAAATACTTATTTTTAATTCTGAAGTGAAATCCATATACATTTTGCAAATTTTAATGTATAATCAAAAAGTTATATGTTATGAAACCAACTCACAAAAAGATAAAAAAGATAGATCAACACCTTAGAAATAAGCCTTTTCGAGGGGGCAACCTTCTTTACATTACATAAATGAACAATTCTTAGATGATTCAAATGACAAAACATTCTTTCTATATATAGGAGTCTAAGGGGTCACAATATAACCAAGCCAACCTAACAATAATAATATAAAGGCACAAAAATAAAAATAGAGGGATTCTAATGGGCACAATAATAACAATATGGGGACATAGGGACACACCAATAATAATAAGGGATATAGTGACAATAGTAATGGGGGAATCACTAATATTATAAGGACCTAACATGCCCCTCTCCTTCAAAAGAGTGTTGTCCTCAACGCTTGAGTAGTTCTAGATGCTTTTGTATAAATTTCTCATCCTCCCATGTGGAATCTTCAACAAATAAGTTCTTCCACTTGATGAGATATTCCGGAATTGATCAATTTCGTAGCTTTCGAGTTCTTGCTTCTGTGACTGCTTCTGGTTCCAATGTAATTTTTCCTTCCTCGTCAAGTTCTAGAAATATTGTTTGAGGTGGGAGCTTGTCACTTATAACCTTCTTTAAACATGGAAAATGGAAAGCTTGGTGCACTTGAGAAGTTGCAGGAAGCTCCAATTACGAACCATATCTTTTGCAACACCATGTACGAACCATAATAATTTGGTGATAATTTATTGTCCTTCTTAGCTTGCTTGAGGGACATTTATTCATATGGTTGTAGCAATAGGAATACCCAGTCACCTACATCAAAACTTCCTTCGATGTGATGTTGATATACCTATTGTTTCATTCTATTCTGTGACAATGTGAGGTTATCCTTTAAGAGTTGGAGAGCTTGTTGTTGATGTTTGATGTGATGTTCC
Source organism: Pinus tabuliformis (assembly GCA_031772625.1). NCBI lineage: Eukaryota > Viridiplantae > Streptophyta > Pinopsida > Pinales > Pinaceae > Pinus > Pinus tabuliformis. The sequence goes on from CM062816.1 coordinate 414,560,724, forward strand.
ACTATTTGACCATTTGACCCATTGTGTTTGTTTATTAGATACAAAGCAACAAAGATATCCTTCCAAACATTTGTTTACTATCTCAGTTTGCCCATCAGATTGAGGATGATAAGATGAGATATGAGCTAACTGAGTATCGAGACAAGAATACAATTATGTCCAAAAATTTCTAGTGAAAATGGGATGTGTGTCACTTATAATAATCTTTGGGTTTCCATGGATCTTTTGAATTGTTTCCGTAAATGTAGTAGAAACCGTACTAGCTTTAAATGGATGTGATAATGCACAAAAGTGTGCATACTTGGTAAGTTTGTCAACTACCACCATGACGACACACTTTTCTTGGTTTCTATGAAATACCCCTTAATTCAACTTTCCTTTCCTTCCGCAGAAAATTTCATGAAAAGTTCTTGAAAATTGAAAGCTATTGTACCCAAGGATTGTAGCCATTCGACTCCTAGTACCACATTAGCACCGCCCGTTATAATGGAAAGCATTGGGCTATTCAATACATATTCTCCCATGGATAGCTTGATATTATGGCACTTTCGAGAGCAATTTATGGTTCCTCAACTTGCAACCATCACTTGACACTTTGGTGCTAGATATAGGAAGAAAATCAATTCCTTTTCTATCTTACAATGAATAAAATTATGGGCACTTCCTGAATCAATCAACACTATTACCTTTCTCTTCCTGATATGTCCTTTTATCTTGATAGTTTGAGGAGTGGTGATTTTAGCCAATGCATTACAAGATATGGTCGCATCCATTTCTTCTTTATCTAGGGTTTTTTCCTGGACTATATCCTCTTCTTTTGACATTTCTTATTCCTCTTCTTCCTCCTCTTCACATTCTATGTAGAATAATTTCTTCTGAGCACACTTATGACCTTTAGTGTATTTGTTATCACAACTGTAACAAAGCCCTTTTTCTCTTTTTTCTTCTAATTGTTGTGGTGTCAACCTTGTAGGTTGTGGAAGGCTAGGGGCCACAACACTTCCATCTTTATAGTTGTGAGTGGTAGGCTTCCTCGTTGCTGTAATTTTGCTTTCCATTTTTCTTGCTAAATTGAATGCCTTCTCCAATGAATCATGTTCCCAAAGGCGAACATCATGTTGGATATTGTCCTTTAAAGTCCCTATGACCACGTCAATCCTATGCTCATGTAGAATATCTTTTACCCATATGTTCAATTTTTGGAAGTCCTCAATGTGCTCCATCATTGAACCCTTTTGTTTGAGATTTACCAATTGGCTAAAAAAGGTGTTTCTTTTTGTATCCTCATAATGTGTTATCATTTCTTCCGTAAAAATTACCCATGTGACAATTTTTTTACGAGAGAAAATCCATTGATACCATACAAACTGATTTGGTTCCAAATATAAATTTTCAATATGTACCTTTTGTGTGTTTTGCACATTATGGAGATCTAAAAATTGCTCCATGTGTAGTATCCATGTTCTGCGATCCTTGCCATCAAACTTCTTCATATCGAGTTTTGGAACATGGTGGGTCTTCAATCCAACATTAGAGTATATGAAATCATGATTACCATTTCTTTTTTCCTCATCATGAGTTTCCTTTACTACCCTTTCGCCATTAGTGGCCATTTTTTGTAGCAACTTATTCAAAATTATCTTCAATTCTTCCATCTTATCGTCCATTTCATTCATCTTAGCATCCATGTCATTCATCTTAGCTTCCATCTTAGCGTCCATTCCATTCGTCTTAGCTTCTATCTTAGCGTTCGTGCCATTCATCTTAACTTGCATGCCATTCATATTAGCTTCCACACCATTAATCTTTGCCTCATTTACCTTTAGTGAGAGTGAAAATTGTTGTACTTGGTTTTGTAATTTTGATATATCATGTTGCATTTCTTCCTCTTCTTCATGAGTCATGCTAGAGATTTCGGGTCTCTTACGAGGTGTTTCCATTTTCTTTCTTCCAGCCATTATGTAATGCTAATAATTCTTCATTATTCCCTTTGAATTCCTTCAAACTAATTTTTCAAACCAATCTTATGCAAAATTAAAAAAAAAACTACACACCTTTTGTTTTTACTTTCTAAGGGATCGATATTGAATCTGTTGTATTTCTGTAACTGTGAATCTCTAATATTTGAAATCTCACCCTGCGGTAGAACTTTGAGTCATCTTTCTAACCTCACAAGTATGATCAAGATTGGATTCTCCAAAGAAGATTTATGCCAAATATCCCATGGTGACCTGATTAGAGACTAATTTAGTAGAGAAAACTTGTATGATGTGCCATGTGTCACTGTTTCGACCTTAGTACCTAAAACGGATACACAAAAAAATATAGGTTGTGTGCTTTCTGTAACTTCTTACGAAATTTCAATCTGATGCTAAAAACAAAAGTTATGGCATTTTTCCCTAGGTCACCTATTTCAAATGTAATTTGGGAGTCTACAAAAACCCTAAATTCCTCATATCATATCTCCCCAAATATAGCAGGACAATCTTTGACATTTTGACCCCAAGTTTAGAATGATTTCGGCTCAAATGGGTTTTTTTTAGCTTCTGAAATGTCGCATAAAAGAATTTATATCGCAAATTCCACGATGACCTATTTCGAGCAGTGAAACCCTAGAATCCAAATCTCTTATACAAAGTGTTATGAAACTAGCTCACAAAAAGACAGAAAAGATAGATCAACACCTTAGAAATAAGCCTCTTCGAGCGAGCAACCTCCTTTACATTACACATATGAACAATTCTTAGAAGATTCAAATGAAAAAACCTCCTTTCTATATATAGGAGTCTAAGGGGTCACAATATAACCAAGCCGACCTACCAATAATAATATAAAGGCACAACCCGGATGCAGGTGTCAACATGAGAAGTTAATGTCACTGCATGAGCTGATGGTAGCGGGCGAGGAGATAGGCTGGCGCAAGAGGCACAAGAAGGGCATTTATGGTTCATTAATGCTGGCACGCTATCAAGGTACGCTGAGGGAGGATATCAGTACGAGCGACGCCGGCGTGGGACGCCATCGTAGAGCAAGTAGGCGACTTTTGTCAGAGCATCAAGTCCCATTAATGAGGAATTGGGTGAACAGCAAGTGCGGTAAGTACTTCAGGAAGATGAGATCAAGATCTATATCAATTGCACAGAGCCCGACACTCTCTCTGGCTCATTCTAGCAGAGATAACCCAGGTCGAATTGGCTCACAGGAGTTAGGTACAGTGCCAAGTATTTGGAGGCCATCAGTGCTCCACAGAAACCTGCAACAGGTCGACCTCATCTGCTTATCTCCTCTTGCTAGCATGGCTCGTTCTCGCGGTGGTTCCCGAAGGGGAAGAAATTCAGGCACACGGGGGAGGGTTAGAGGAAGAGGAGGTCCTGCTCCTCGACGCATCTCCCAGCTTGTTTCAGTCTCACCTGCTTCTCCTCCTTTTGACCACTCTGGTCCATCCCACTCCAATTCTTTCTACACCTCCCGCTACACTTTCAAGAGCAAGCTTCACAAGCCTATTATCTCTGCCACTTTCACGGTCCGCTTCTCAGAGGAAGAAGATGACCTTCCTGGCTCTGCCGAACATTCAATGGATCGAAATCTCTCCCATAATTCCAAGGACACTCAAGGAGGCAGGGTAGAGGTTACCCCCAATCTTCTAGAGATGCAGCAAGATGAAGGTCATGAAGAGGATGAAGATCTTCAACAAACTTCCTCACATGAGGAGGTTATTTTCTGCGGACCGGCGCAGTTCTCTGGTACTCTGTATCCGGTGATGCCTCCTGGTCGCAGTCTTACGGACGTTGAAGACAATGTAATGATTGATTGGGTCAGTTCTCCGGGCAAAGCCAATAGCAACGATGCAGAGTTACCACCTCGCGCAGAATCAATCAACGGCGAGGATTGATGGAGACGATCGGACGGCGGAGGAGGATTTCGAAAGGCCTTTTTTGGCGGAACTTTACGCCCCGAAAAGTGGGCCTTGATGACGTCAGGCGAAAGCCACGCGTCAACTGGAGGCTTTATCGGGCTCGTCCCTATGGAAACCGCTCGACGGTCGACGACGGTTCGATAACATGGTGGTTTTTGTTACGCGGTTTTGTGTTGCCGCTGATGTCCTCGTCAGCCTTTTTTCATTGTAATGCTCTATCGTCCTCTTGTTGGTGCTTTTTGTTGGGGACGTCGAGGGACATTGAATCCTGGGCTCTCGTTTTTTATTAATGTAAACAAACAGTCTAGCGCTGAGGGCCGGAATTTTTCAGACAGAGGGCTGGCTTTAGCCCCCTCAGAGGTTGCTACCTCTTTGTAAATATTTTTCTCTTTTCTTTTTACTTAATAGAATAGTCTTTACTCAGAAAAAAAAAAAATTAATATAAAGGCACAAAAATAACAACAGAGGGATTCTATGGGGCACAATAATAACAATATGGGGACATAGGGGCACAACAATAATAATAAGAGATATAATGACAATAGTAATCGGGGAATCACTAATATCATAAGGACCTAACATTATAATTTTTTGGTTGTTTAGATTTAGCATTCGTGAAATAATTGAAGTTTGAATTATAGAAATTAAAATGTAATATGAAATTCAAAGTGCTAAAATGGAATAATTAGATGGAAAATTCAATAAAAAATCTACAGGCATTAATTAATTATGCCACATGAGATGATAGATATGAGATGATTTCACGACATAAACGTAGTTCAACAAAAGATATAGACATAGGTCAACATTTTTAGTCTTTAAATAATTGTCAATATATATATATATATATATATATATCTAAAAGTTAATTTAAATGTACACTAAGCAAATAAATGAAAGTTTCAAAATACCTTAAGTGTGGGTTTATCAACTCATCAATGAAAGTATTATTAGGTTAACATAAATGCTCAATATTGTTGTACCTAAAATAAAGTAATAAGCTAACAAGTTTTTTCATTTAGAAAAAAACACATGCATGGGCTAACTACTCTGGTTATTTGGTTAAAAGAGAATAAATATCAAAATGATCTCCAAATATTGTCTATGTGATTACATTTAATGACCCTCAGGACACAACATATTTAATAAATTGAGTTTGATAGCTCAGTGGACTCAATTAACTCAACTTACATATTTTGATTCAATTAGAAGGGTTAATCTAGTCAAATTACCTTAGAACCCCTTATTGTAATGTGTAAGGGCCTTGCCATTATGTCATCATGGACATAATGTGTAAGGCCCTTACTACCAAAGGAAGATTTTGTTGTAATATTTTTATTGATGCCAAAGTTGGGGGGGAGGGTTGTGTAAAGTGAATAATGTGTTAGGAACCTATTCATGGTTGATTCACTACTTATTAAGGGAATGCATGATTGAATTGGCACGTATTAAGGGGAGACCTATACAAGTCAAGGGAAGCACATACACACATAAAAAAGTGTATAAGCAAACTAATTGGTCAACATGTTAGATATGATTGGGCACAAGTGAGAATGTGATTTAAAGCAAGAAACAGGTGCAAGTGAATGAGATTTAAAGCAATAAGCACGTGTAAGGAGCAATGGTGAGGGGGTTTCAAGCATGATTTGAAGTTTTCGGTGCAAGTTATGATCTGAAGCATGGAAGGGGTATGAGGCACGAAATATACAACCAATATAAAATTTTTGGTAAACCTCAAGCATGTTATATGACAAAAGACTTGTAATTTTTAATTCCTTTTGAGCTTCTCTGTGAGTTAATGTAAAAGATCCATTTTTAGAAATTGGTGCTTTATCAAGCACAACCTTTATATATTTGACATTTTATACTTGATATGTTTTGATTTAGCTCACTATCCCAATATCTTGTAGTTCTTGGTCAAATCCCCTCATGACAAGGTGCATTGGTGTAGCACTTTAGACCTAAAGCCTCTTGAGATATGACACATGATGAGATTCTATTGAATCACATGCTTGTGTATCTATTGGTATAGTAATACTCAAAATTTCCCACTCAGAACTCTTGGTCATATTGTGCTGAAATGTAGACCTATGGACATGATGCTCTTGGCATTAAAGCATGTTTAGGCACAATTATGAATATCTTCCAATGCCCAAATACCTAATAAGCTTTCATTCACATGCTTCTTAGTTCTTCCCCTCGAGCCGAATTCATTAACATACCATGTTGGAAACCCTCTTAGTAATAAGAGGAGTGTGAATTTTCATCTAGGATGATTTAAACAATTATTTTAATTTCATAATTTCATTTACTTGGCAACCATGGACATGAACATTTCATAAAATATTATGTAAATAGAAACATAAATCAACACATGAACCATGCATCAACACCATAAGTAGTGTAACGAAGTTGCTGAGCCCACCTAGGAATTTAACCTCTAGGACCCATAAATTTAAAATTTTGGGTTCATTCACAGTTAAATGTTTACCCCTCCTTGTAGATCTTGTCTTGTAAAATTTAGTTCGGCCATATTACTATTTGGACATAGTACAAATTTAATTGTTTTACTAGTTCTCTTATATAGAACCTTAGATTAATTAACATGTTTGATGTATGTGATCGACCCTTATATTGTGATGATAGGTACCCTATCAAACTGTATGTGAAAATCTCTAGTAGCACTAGTGGAAACTAATTTCATGATCATTGTACTAACGAGACTTTTATTCCCATGCATATTAGTTATACATGCAACACAGATATGTAACCCATTAGTCATAAAATGGGAGACATTATTTCCTCAATTGTTGAGTATGAATAACGAGATATCACTTTTATATCATTATGAGCATACCATATCTCGATAGTGAATGTAATAGGATCAATTAGGGAATTGATAGTCATTTCACATAATCTCAGCTTAAACCATGTTAGTATGTATATAATTCCTCCCATGCTTCCACTACTAACTCTATTCTTAGATGTAACAGAGGTCATATGTATAATACTGCCATCACTTTCATATTAGCACAGGTAATCTAATTATGTGCAATATGCTACCCTGCATGGGTATTTAACTGTCAATCCATTTAATGTACTTCTATAGATAACTTAACACTAGAAAGCCACATGCAAATTGATCATAAGAAATATAACGTTGTGACACTAGTATCAAAAGCTAGTTACCCTGATTCCCCATTTCTCATATACATTAAAGGTCACATACATAAGACAACAATTATTTCCATACAGATAACACCTCATCTATACAACTGAGCTATATAGGTTAACCATTTCAACAATAGGAAATAAATATAGAGATAAGAAATCAACCATCAGCATATCAGAGCTAGATAATTTAACTTCATAACAAGTAAGGATTAACATAGAACCCATACCACGCAAGTGAATCTCCTAGAAAAAATATAAAAATAATAGAGAGAGAGAGAGAGAGTAAGAGTCATCATACAAACATTCCACATATTTGACACCAACTAAAACCTCACTTGGAGGGAGGAGAAACACCACCGAGCCATGAATCACCTCTGATTCCCACCAAGCCGAAGATCTTGCCAAGGATCAATTGTCCTCAATTGATTGATGCACTAGGTATTTAATAACCTCTTTCATGATTTAGTCACCATTAATGGCATCCCTCTTTATGGATTTTTCCATTTTCGTAGGTCTTTTTTAGAAAATCTTGTCTTTATCTCCCATGATGATTTTTGACATAAAATCTTTCCTTTATCTACAACAAATCTTTTATCTCCCATCCATCCAATGGATATCCAATCCATCCTAGCTTATCTAGAATCGCATCTAGAATCTTATCATGAAACTTTCATGTCTATTCCTTTCCTCATGTGATTTGGCAAGCATCTTCTCTTTTTTGGTGATCCACCTTCCAAGTGATTTGTTTGATCAATTTATTTAATACCACATTTCCTTTTCATATTACATATCACCTAGCTTTTCTCAACTAAGGTTTAGAATATTTTAACCCACAAAGGGGGGTATCAAACCTAGATTTCCTCAGCTTAGGTTTACAACATTTAACACACAAGGGAGGATATCACCCCTAGCTTTCACTTAGCTTAGGTTTAAAATAGTTTAGTACACAAGCAAGGGGTGTTACATACTCCCCCCCCTTAAATTTTACACCATCCTCGGTGTATCACTGTATGATGTCTTTGCTCAAAGGTAGATGGTTTTTGAATCAACAGCTCTCATGGCTCTCCCATCTGATGAAACTTTTTTGATGAATGTCCCATCACAAGGTATTATCACAATACCTCTCCTTCCATAGCTACATTGGTCACAAGGAGTTCTCTCCTTTCATAGCTACCTATAACATTTTTTTCAAACCATTTGTGATAATTTATAGATGGAAATGCTTGACTATGATAAATGATCTGTTACTTAATATTATTAAAGTTGTTATTTATTATCAATTATTTTATCTCAAGGATACATGTTCTATCCTTTCATCCTTTCAATCCTTTGTGTTCTTGTCGAACACCTGCTCCTCATAGTCTCTCTGCATACAATACATCAGTTAGCATATTTTCCAAATTAATATGCCTCTAAGGTAATAACAGATTAGTTCATATAATAATATATATTCATCATATATATATATATATATATATATATATATATATGTATGTATGTATGTATGTATATATATATATATATATATATATATATATATATATATATATATATATATATATATATATATATATATATATATATATATTCATCATTATTGTAGGTATGAAAAACTAGGATTAACCACAGTTACTTATACCAAACTTACTTTCCTTCTTCTGGGTAACCTACATGTTTGTTTACCTAGCCAGACATATATTCAATGACTCTATGCATATCTGAGACAAGGTATGTTATACACACCAACACACATTTCATTTTTCAACCTTGTAGCATATGTAGTCATACGGTCCCATATGTATTGTTGTACATAGTCCATTGTGGTACAACCTATAATACCATCCTCATGGTATCACCCTGCATGACATAAAATTTATCCACATATTCTTCCACCATATTAGTATCATACCATCATTCCTTTATCCTTAACTTTGTTGAGTTTTCAAGGAATTTTTATGATCATGGTTCATCTGTGTAATTGAGAAAGTTTTATATCAAGAGTAAATCAATTCCAGAATGTCATGTCGTTACAATATCAATTGCAGAGTATTGTATTCATGCATATTTTCATCTTAATCATACCTTCTTCTTAATGTTATAAAGAAAAATATTAATTCAGACCTTTTGAATTTTAATATTCATCAGATCATTAATTCACTTCGTATGTTTTATGTTTGCCCTTATTATGACCCAACAACCTGTTGGCCATGTATAATTCAAAGTACTTATGCATGAAAGTTGTTACTAATTTCAATCCTACACTTCTTGTAGTTGTAAGTGTTTATGATCTCAGGGTATTTACATGTTACCTCATCCTTAACATTAAATCACCATTTACCAAAAGATGAGTTATCTACTTATGAATGTTTCTTGAATTACGCCACATTTCCTTATGTTGTCCACACATCTTATCAATGCAATCCAATAAGAGGACCTCCCAAAATTGTTTGATACCAATTATGTATTTTATTTATATGATATCAATATGTTCTAAATAGATTGTTGGATACCATTTAGTTGACCCAGTGGTCTATACCATTTGTGCTACTTCATCAATTACTATGGTTTGTACTCAAGGATACTTATAGGGTCCATTATGAATATTCATCGAAAGATGCATATCTGCTTGAAATTTGTTAAAGTTAAGTTTCCCCTTAATCATACTTTCTTCTAACTGAAGTACAAATCACATTGTAAGTGGATGCTTTAAGCAAAGGATTAATTTGAACCACAATTTGTACACTTATATAGTCTTCTACTATAACCATCAATTTTTCCTGTCTAGCCTGACTCTTGACATAGTCATGCATAGTTTTCCTATTTACTATTGGCACATATCAACCTAAGAATGTATCCTAACAAAATATAAATTCAATAAGGAACTGAAATCCCCTTCATGGAGGAAGAACCAAATTCTTACATGCTATGCATATTTGTAGGCATTGATAGCAACATAACATTGATTCTACAAGTCACAAGCCACCAATCCTTGCTCAACACAACTATGCCCATCATCTAAGCAAAAAAACATATAGTCTATCACAACACAACAACAAATCCACATTACTTTACCAATATAATCATTAGGTCAATCACGCTCTTTCCTTCTATAGAACATACTCCCCTTTAATAGGCATTGGGGTAACCAACATCTTTATGATTTTTGAGAAATAACTTTTACTTTCTTTCAACATGTAAGAGACTATCAATACCAGAATTCATGAAGAAGTGCTTACATGGAAGATTCGTATGACTCATTACTATGCAACTATACTATACCATTTGATAATACAATATTCTTACAAGTCTTATTACTGAACACACATGTGCTTGCATTGTAAATTCATATAACTCATTAATATGCATGGATATTAAGAATGTTCCTCTTCAACATGTTTATCTTAATGACTACTTAACGAGACTATGGTAACAACATGTAAAACTATCCATGAGAAGACATAGGTATATATATATATAACAATTAAGTCCAGATATGACCATGGGCTACCTACATTATAATCCTCTTTTTCAGGTATCAAGTGAGATTTGTTTTTATTCACCAATCCTTATTTAAATATGCTACCTAATATAGTTTTCCGCATGGTTCCTCAACTAGTACATGTTATGTTTTGTGTTAAAGGTTTTAAGAAAAAACATTCTAATTTCTCTTCATCATTCATAACAACAATTTTGCCCAAGTTTTCCTCTAGTTGCTATCATGCATATATGTATAGCATCACTATTCAAACTTAATTTTTTTAAGACGACCTATATTAATAATAGATAAAAAAACTAAATTCCTCACTTAGGAGAATCCTCCATAAAATAATAGTGATAATCCCTCACTCTATTACAATTTCTCCATTAAAATGCAATTACAGTAATGAATAACCATATTAAAGGAGTCTTCTCTCAATGCACAACTACCATTTGTGCACAACCTTTGGCATGATGAGAATTATACCTTATTATCTACAGTGCATGTACAAATTCTTATGCTATGAGAGTGGATGATGTTCACACCATCATCACAGATACCACCATATCATACACCCGCCTGTTATTGCATTTATCTACACTATGCTTATTTTTATGTGTTCCCCAGAGTTTGATTCATTAACCTCACATTCATTTTGAATCAGAACCTACCACTAATTAACTCGATCCCTTTGCTCATTATTTTTGTGCACACACACAATTTCAAAATCTATTATCGAACTAACTAACTTTGTAAGTCAAGCATACTTTTGTTACTGAACCTTTGCATAGCTCACATATTTCAAACATAAAAAAACAATTTCCTGTTTGTTGGAGCTATATATCCTTATTGAAAAAATATTTCAATCCTTGCAGAAAATTTCAAAAATTCCATCAACATTGTCAATACATTTTATAATTAAATTAATTTTATTTAACCCCCAAATATTCTTGCATGCAGTTCATCCCACCTTTTGTTTCCTTACAATAGTTCTATTCAAAACACTGGCGCAACATTTGATGCAATAACTTTAGATCCTTTTAGCATCATTTCTATGTTTTTTATCAGAAGATTACCACAATAAATCTTACGTCAAGCTTCATTGAAAACATGGAAAACTGGGTGCACTCGAGAAGCTGCAGGAAGCTCCAATTTGTATGCCATAGTACCAATATTTTGCAATACCTTGTACGAACCATAATAATTTGGTGATAATTTATTGTCCTTCTTAGCTTTCTTGAAGAACATTTGTTTATATGTTTGTAGCCATAGGAATACCTAGTCACCTTGTTATCGGGAAAACTAGTGTCCATTCAGAGCTGCTAGTCCCACTAAGATGGGTAGGTATCTTAGAAACAAACAAACTAAAATTACTTGTGTTTTCCTTTATGAGAGATAGATGAGAGAGAAGCAGAGAGTACCAACCTCAGTCTTTCGTTAGTCTCCTTACTTGTTTCCTCTCTCCTTTGATAGAGCTTTCACCACTCGTTTCTCACTTGTCACGCTTCAAATAACACCTGTAGAGTCAAAGCAGTAAAATACCATAAAAGCATAGATATCTATAACCATAAACAATGAAGGATCAGATGTACATTAACCATATAAATGCATATACAAACACAAGATTCAGATATATACAAGCATATGGAGGAAAACTCAAATAGCTTTATTGATAGAAGTAGTAGAAGAGAGGATTACAACCAAGTTTTCTGATCCAGCATCATCCTCCCAGCATGAAATCCCTCTTCACCTCATACAAAGCAAGATCACCCAACAATGTCTTCAAAGAGAAACCAACAACACTTCCTTGCAAATTAAAAAATTCTAGCCTCTGGATCTCTAGGATGAGGGATCCATATATAGATGTTTACAGGAGAGTGAGTCAGCTTTTGGGATTTTGATTAGTGTCATTTCACTGATAGTTCTTGTTTCGACTTGGAGATTTCAGATCTCTTACGCATCCCTAGGCGAATTCAGAGAGGCAAGTGTCATATGAGTAGTTTCTAGAAGACTCTTTGAGTTTCCACCTAGCAAACTGCTTCTTCCATTTGTCTGCTCTTGCTCATCACACCCTACAGAAGGTCTTTTCAGTATGCATCACACCCCTATGTATAACAGGTGAGATGCATCACACCCTTAGCATGGAGCAATTTGTATGGTCCAGTTTTGACCAGTTCTGAGTAGTTTTTCATGGAGAACTTATGGGAGATGATGTAATCAGCTGACCTTGTTCCTTTAGAGTATGAAACAACACTTTTAGAGGTTTAGAAGCCCTTGGTTTATGGACATATGTGATTGGGGTTACAGTGCCCAAATATGTCTATAACAATTTCCCCCTAAAGCATGAGGTTGTAAATCTTTTGATGTTGGGTGAAATGCTTTATAATGAGGATCTGAGGTTTTTCAAACTAGAAGGTGACCTTTAATAAGATACAATACAATACGTTATCTTCACAACATTTTGATGATCTAGCTGAGGTGGGCATTCCCATGCTCAACTTTATAAATCCATATTCATGTACATAAGATAGACAATCGTCTGTGTGACAGACTGATGATTCTGGTAGAGCCATCATCCCTCAGTTTGGATGATTATCTGTGCAGCTGTGATGTACATTTGATGTCTTTATTTTCCTAAATATATCGCAGCCCAGATGGATGAAACTAGATCCGGGGTCTTCAAACTCATTCAATCTTTGCCCGAAGTACAAGTCGATCGATGTGAAAAGATGTTCTGGTGTCGAACATGGAAAGAATTCGCCTAATTACCAGCCAATGATGTAATCTATTAACAGGCGCGAGAGGAATCACTGATAATGATGATGACCCTCAAGGTACTGCACTACAGTTCACGTGGTGTGAATACATGAGTGGATGTTGAACACCACGCAAAATATTTCGGTCGAAGGCCATTGATGTACAACTGTCACCGAAAGTGAGAAACTTGCCATTGTGGCATGCAAGCTTCAAAGTACTGAAAGGGTTGTTCCTAAGTCAACACCTTGGATAATGAGATGATGTCAGCAAGAAGTGACCCATCATAGGAGGGCCTTAATGAATCCCAAATCTATGACATGCAATGAAGAAAATGATTTTGTGGAGGTGAAAACGATCTGATGATACAAGGTTCAGGGTGGAGGTCATGAAAAATGGAGAGTATTGCAGCAGATGAGGCGTTAGCTAGGTTGGTTTATTCTATAAGTGACTTATCTTGAACATATCGGTGACACTGAAATAGATTGGTAGCATTAACACCAAAAATGGATGGTACGGTGGACCAATGGTGATATGACCAATGAATTGAATAACCCAACCCGACTCAATCATGGTGACGGATAACATATGCTTGTTCTATAACTTTCCCTTTGGGCAAACCTGTCGCTATGTTTTAACGAGCCTAGCGATAATGAGACTCGCTCTTGTCTACATGGACAAGTTTGTCACTATTTCTTTAACGAGTTTAACGACAAAGATAACTCGGTCCTTTTCAATTTTAGAGAGTGGAAAGGAAACTCTAGTAGTCCTTTTTTCGTAATGTAATCCCTTAAGTCTGAAAATGTATAAAATAATACGAAAGTGATGACTTTTCAATAGTTTTAACAAGCCGAACAAGACAATCACTCCATATTTTTTTGTAAAAATCCCTCGGGTCCAAAAATATTAAAATCTAGAGGAGGGATGGCACTTCCAATCGCTTTAACAAGCTGGAGAGGCCAATTGCTCAGCAATCTTGTCATATTTTACGAGTCAGATGAAAAGAGCTTAAAGGAGACTCTTTTTTTTAGGAATGAGTGATGTTTATGGATAACAACTGGTTCCAGGTAAGGTTTGGAACTTTTCAATCACGACAGTGTAAAGAAGGTGGCTAATAGAATCGCTCATCACAGTTGTTCCTAAAAAGGGTAAACAATCAAATGGAGGCATATGATCGGCTAAAAAATAGTGGAGGTGATGGTGAGAACATGAGCAATGTTCAAAAGTTGATAATTATGCAATCACAATGGTTATTTACTGAAGGTGGGCTCATTTTTTAATGAGATTAAACTTTGGGGGAACATTTTCTCATTGCTAGGTTTATTTTTTAACGAGCTTGAACTTCACGTAAAACTGCTCGTGCCAGTCATATAATAAGGATGTCTCATCAGAAGGTTCATTTTTAGGGAGCTTACCCCATGCGCAACTTCGCTCCTGGAACCTTTCGTTATGAAAGCTAGGAGCGACCAACCTACGAGTTTAAAGGGTTAAGAGTCTACAAACTTAGAAAATAAATGATCACTTTTCACTTGCATGCTAAAAGGTTTGCATGCCCCCAGCTATAAAGTAGAGTTTCCAGGTCACTATATGGGAGTTCTTGCATTAGCAAGATTGTTCCATCCACGTTGTAGATAAACCACTTCCTTGGCAATGTCCATCGAAATGGACAAAGGTTACCGTTGTCAGTGCCAATCACATAACCTTTGACGGGGGAATCCTTTTCCAGTCTGATCCATTTTCCTAAACGGATAGGACTGTCAAACTAGTCATATTCCTACGTGGAAACCCACCTTATATCTGGGGTTTTTCTACCAAAGCAGACTAGGGCACATGCCTCCTAGGTTTTAGTCACAATCACTGAATCACTTGCGATCATCAAGTGGATGGACTGGAGATTGATGAGACATTCCTTGTGCAAAAGGACCAGTTAGGGATGGCATTTAACTAATAGTTGCATTTGAACCAGGGAATGAAATCTGGTCAACTAGGTGGACCACTCTACCTTCATGTGGAAAACACATCACTTGGAAGAGTGAGGAAATGATAGCTCCCATGCTATAAATGTAGTCATGCCCAAGGTGTAGATTGTAATCCAGAGGTCCTTGGACTACCATCACATTTAGATGAATGGTTTTTCTTGTCAAAGTTATAGGCAAATTTGGAAGGATCCCTAATGGTCGATTGGTTCCTTTGTTGAAGCCTGCCAAATTTCGAATCTCAGGCAGAAGCGATGGCGAACCAAGCGCTTTCCAAGAAGTTGAGGAAATGATACTCATAGAAGCCCCTTAATCTATAATAGTACCAACTATGATCATTTTGTAAGCTTGTACTATGATTCAGAATGGCACATTAGATGGTAGGTGGGGTCTGCCTAGTAGATTCCAATCGAAGGAAACTACTAGATTGCTTGGAGGTGGGACCAAATAAACAACTATATCAACCTCTAACAAACTTCCTTCCTGTGGTAAAGGAATGGGTAGATTTCCCCCATGTTCATCGGAGTCTGTGTTTACGAAAATAATTTGAACAATGTCGTTCTCATTCTCTTTGGTGACAGTATCATCTGAAGGTGGATCCTCTGAAGACAAGATTCGGTCGACTGCCATCTCGACCTGTTGAATTTGGTCTGGTATGAGGGTCTATCTTCAATGATAGGTGCTTTGACCAACAACAACAATGTGTCAGTCGAATTTTCAACTAGCGATGGACTCAGCAAGAGTTTCTTATATCCAAGAGGAAGTCACTGCGGTGACGCAGGATGGTTATCCAAGACTCTTTTAGCTTTGTCTAGGAAAGGACAATGGTTGAGGACATGATCGCCTTCACACAGTCTACAAGGGAATTTAGATCTTCCTTTCTTTCCATTGGCTTCGTTTTCACTAGTTGATGGTGTGCTTTCAACATGGTTGTCAGCAGTTGAAGACACCGGATTGTGCAAGCGAGGAGACTAGTCCCTCAGGATTCGTGGGATGCAGGGACAATCTTGATGATAGTGGTCTTCCTTGCAAATGACACATGGAGATTTAGGCTTGGAAGGTGTAGTGTGTGAATTTTCGTCAGATGATGCATGGTTGCCCCATTTTGTCATTGGATTCTTCTTCTTCTCCTTCCCTTTCTTCTTCTTCTTAGTTACTTGGTTTTTAGTTTTACGAGCTTCTCCAAGCGAAGAGTAAGAAGGAGAGGGAGAAAAAAACAAAGTAGAAGGTGGGGGAGTGAATTCACGGTCATGTAGTTGCTAATCTGATTGCTAAGGAATTGCGGTGTTTTGAATGACATAGGTCAAGAAAAGCCATACTGGTAGGCCAATTGTGAGTCTTGGAAGGGACAATGTGGCCACGTGTGGAGCACCAACATCCTCCCAAGAGGATAAGGGACTAGGATTTCCCCCAAGAGGAAATCCTTGATTGGTAGACTCCATTTTCTCAACCTAAGACCAACGAGGGAATAGTGACATTATTCCGATTAAAATAAATTTTATGACACTTTGACACAACTTGCTTTTTCAATTTTTAAGAGTTGAGAAAAAGCTAAAGATGACTCTAGTCGCCTTCGATTTTTAATGAGCCTGAAGTGACAAGTGCTCAGATGGACCTTTTCTTTTAAGGAGTTTGAAAAGGAACAAAATTGACTTCTCTGGAAATCTAGACAGAGAGATTACCAAACCAATCACAAAAATGCAGAATACCTTTTACAGTATGGCAGTCAATCTTCCCGAATGCTGTGTTTAGTGCATTGTGATCGATAGGGCGGCAGACATGACTTACTAAGGATAAATGATATAGCCTATTGTGGTCTCCCAATATATACTTGACGGTATGTGGGAGCACAAGTCCGTACTGGAACTTGTCATCTCAAAGAGGAGGAATCATCCAACCTACGATGAAAAAAATAGTTACCACGCTTTACGACGCCAAAATACGTCTCTAGCATAGGCTCAAAATGTTGTGCGTTAGGTTCCAAAGCGTTTTTATGTTCATTGAGGTTTATTTTACAGTTGATCTTTCTTAAGAAGTTTTCCTTTAAGGTTCACCATGTGATGTAGATATACAATTCCTAAATATGCAATCTAAGATGATAAATAGTCATTTACTTTATTTTTGCAATGAAAATCCTAGCTACTAAGGAAAGAGATACGCAATTCTTTCAACATAGAGAAGAGAGCACACACTAGATGCACTTTTCCTAAATCAATTTCAGCATGCAGTCTAAATGCAAATGCACATGCATGTATTGTTTTTCAGTTTCCTTGATGTGAGAATTACAAAAAGAAAACTAAGTACAGATATGAATTATTTTCTTTCAAAGCGACAGTACTAACAATTTTATCTTCAAAAAATGAAAGGAAGACTAAGATGACACTTTGCGATTTTGAATTCAAAAAACGAAAGGAAGATTAAAAGCAACACTTTGCGATTTCGAATCCAAAAAACGAAAGAAATACTAAGAGTGACTATTATGAAAGCAACTCAAGAAAAGATAGAAAATATAGATCAACACCTTAGAATTCAGCCTCTTCGAAGGGGCAACCTCCTTTACATTACATAAATGAACAATTCTTGGATAATTCAAATGACAAAACCTCCTTTCTATATATAGGAGTCTAAGGAGTCACAATATAATCCAACCGACCTAACAATAGTAATATAAGGCCACAACAATAACAATAGAGGGATTCAATGGGGCACAATAACAACAATATGGGGACAATATGGGCACAACAATATTAATAAGGGGTATAACTACAATAGTAATGGAGTAATCACTAGTATTATAGGGACCCAACATGACCCTCTCCTTCAAAAAAGTGTTGTCCTCAATGCTTGAGTAGTTCTAGATACTTCTGCATAAAATTCTCATCCTCCCATGTGGAATCTTCAGCGGATAAGTTCTTCCACTTCATAAGATACTCTGAAATTGAATGATTTCGTAGCTGTCGAGTTCTCGTTTCTGTGACTGCTTCCGGTTCCAATATAATTTTTCCTTCCTCGTCAAGTTCTGTAAATATTATTTGAACTGGAAGCTTGTCACCTATAACCTTCTTTAAACATGAAACATGGAAAATTGGGTGCAATCAAGAAGCTGCAGGAAGCTCCAATTTGTATGCCATAGTACCAATCTTTTGCAACACCTTGTACGAACCATAATACTTTGGTGATAATTTATTATCCTTCTTAGCTTGCTTGAGGGACCTTTTCTTATATGGTTGTAGCCGTAGGAATACCCAATCACCTACATCAAAACTTCTTTTACTGCGATGTTGATCTACCTGTTGTTTCATTCTATTATGTGCCAACACAAGGTTATCCTTTAAGAGTTGGAGGACTTGTTTATGATGTTCGATGTGATGTTCCACTACCTGAACCTTAGAATTTTCTCTTAAATATGATGTGATGGATGGTGGTTGATACCCATAAAGTGCCATAAATGGGGTCACTTTTGTTGTTGTATGGAAGGAAGTGTTATACCACCATTCAGCCAGAGGCAACCATTTGACCCATTGTGTCTATTTATCAGATACAAAGCAACGAAGATATCCTTCCAAACATTTGTTTACTATCTCAGTTTTCCCATCATATTTAGGATGATAAGATGAGCTATGAGCTAACTGAGTACCAAGACAAGAAAATAATTCTGTTCAAAAATTTCCAATGAAAATGGGATCTCTGTCACTTACAATAATCTTTGGGTTTCCATGTAGCTTTTGAATTGTTTCCATAAATGCAGTAGAAACTGTACTAGCCTTAAATCGATGTGATAATGCACAAAAGTGTGCATACTTGGTAAGTCTGTCAGATACCACCATGATGACACTCTTTCCCTCAGACTTGGGTAAACCTGTGATAAAATCCATTGAAACCTCCTCCCAACGTTGGCTTGGAATGGATAAAGGATGTAATAGAACCGGTGTCTTAATTGTTTCAACTTTATTTTGTTGGCAAACCAAACATTCAGCCACAAACTTTTGAATATCTGATTTAAGGCCATCCCAAAAAAATTCCTTCTTAATCCTGTGGTAACTTTTTAAAAATCCTGAGTGCCCTCCTAAGGGAGAAGTGTGCAATTCCATAAGAATCTTTTGTTTTATCTGGGAATGCTTACAGAGGTATAAGCAATCTTTGTACCATAACGAATCATTTTGCCAGCTAAATGTACCAGACGTACTGGAATCTTGTTGTATCTTTCGAATAAGTGCCCATACTTCTTCATCATTCTTCCATTCCTTCCTTGCTTCGTTTATCCAATATGGTTGGATAATAGAAATGGCGCACAACAATGCTTCCACATCCTCATCCTTTCTTGAGAGTGCATATGCCACCACATTTTGCTTCCCTTTTTTGTAGATGATTTCAAAGTCATAACCCAACATCTTTGTGACCCACTTTTGTTGCTCTTTAGAGGATAATATTTGTTGTAAAAAGTATTTAAGGCTATCATGATCCGTTTTTACCTTGAAGTGTCTACCCATTAGAAAGGGTCGCCATTTCTTAAGTGCATGGAGTATTGACCACGTTTCCTTCTCATAAATTTCTTTGCTTAAAAACTTTCCCTTGATTGGACGACTTTCAAAAGCAATGGGTCTTTCATCTTGCATTAGAACAACACCAATTCAATTTCCTGAAGCATCACATTCCACAATAAAGGTTTTTGTGAAGTCCGATGTAGCTAAGACCGGTGCTTGATACATTGCCTCTTTAAGATGTTCAAAGGCCTTTGTTTCTTCCGGAGTCCATGAAAATGCATCTTTCTTCAATAGTGTTGTTAGAGGTGCTACTATTCTCACATAATTCTTAACAAACTTGCGATAATACCCTGTCAACCCGAGAAATCCTCGCAGATGCTTTATGGATGTGGGGATTTTCCATTCCTTAATGGCTTTAATTTTGCTAGGGTCTACCTTAACTCCTTCATGAGATACAATATGACCCAAATATTCCACCTCCTGGACTCCAAAGAAACATTTGGATCTTTTAGCATATAATTGTTTCTCCTTCAATAGTTGTAGCACCTTGTCAACATGTTCAACATGATCCTTCCAAGACTTGTTGTAGATTAGTATATCATCAAAAAATACTAACACAAATTTTATAAGGAATGGTTTGAAAATTGAATTCATCAAACCTTGAAATGTTGAAGGTGCATTGGTAAGGCCAAAAGGCATGAACAAAAATTCATAATTACCCTCATGAGTTCTAAATGATGTTTTCGGAATGTCTTCAGTCTTCATTCTGATTTGATGATATCCTGAACGAAGATCCAACTTGGTGAAGTAAATTGATCCATGCAATTCATCCAATAATTCATCGATGACAGGAATGGGGAACTTATCTTTAATAGTGAGCTTGTTGAGCTCCCTATAATCCAGACACATGCACCATGATCTATCCTTCTTTTACACCAATACTACTGGAGCAAAGAAAGAACTTTGACTCGGTTGAATTATACCAACCTCTAGCATTTCTGCAACCATACGTTCAATTTCACTATTTTGGACATAGGGATATCTGTATGGCCTAATGTTTGGAGGAACACTTCCTGCAATCAGATGAATAGCATGATCATGATCACTCATAGGTGGGAGACCTTTGGGAGTCTCAAATACCTTGGAATTATTGTCCAGGACTTTTTGGAGATCTTGAGAAATAGACGATTCCGATGTGGACACATCTAGCAAGCGTAATTGTGCAATTACACCTCTTTGCGCCTTTTTTAGAAGCTTTTTCATACTATTAGAGTTGATTATCTTTCCTGGTTTCCCTGCAATACCCCTTACTTTAACTTACTTTCCTTCCATAGAAAATTTGATGAAAAGTTCTTGAAAATTAAAAGTTATTGTACCCATGTATTGTAGCCATTAGACTCCTAGTACAACATCAGCACCTCCCATTGGAATGGAAAGCATTGGGCTAGTAAATACATATTCTGCCATGGATAGCTTGATGTTATGGCACTTTCCAGAGCAATTTATTGTTCCTCCATTTGCAATCATCACTTGACACTCTGGTGCTGGATATAGGAAGCAATTCAATTCTTTTGCTACATTACAATGAATAAAATTGTGGGTTCTTCCTGAATCAATCAACACTATTACATTTTTCTTCTTGATTTGTCCTTCTATCTTGATGGTTTGAGGAGTGGTAATTGCTGCCAATGCATTACAAGATATGGTCGGATTTATTTGTTCTTCATCTAGGCTTTGTTCCTGGAGTATATCCTCTTCTTTTGACATTTCTTTCTCCTTTTCTTATTCCTCTTCACAATCTATGTAGAATAATTTCTTCTCAACACACTTATGACCATTAGTGTATTTGATATCACAACTGTAACAAACCCCTTTTGCTCGTTTTTCTTCCAATTGTTGTGGTGTCAACCTTATAGGTTGTGGAAGACTAGGGGCAACAACACTTTCCTTATTATAGTTGCGAGTGGTATGCTTCCTGGTTGCCATAATTTTGCTTTCCATTTTTCTTGCTAACCTGAATGCCTTCTATAATGAATCAGGTTCCCAAAGGCGAACATCATGTTGGATATTATCCTTTAAAGACCCTATGAACACATCAATCCTATGCTCCTCTGGAATATCCTTTACCCTTATGTTCAATTTTTGGAACTCCTCAATGTACTCCATTATTGAACCCTTTTGTTTGAGACTTATCAATTGGCTAAAAAAAGTGTTGCTTTTTGTATCCTCATGATGTGATATCAATTCTTCCATAAAAATTGCCCAAGTGATAAATTGTTTATGAGAGAAAAGCCATTGATACCATACAAACTGATTTGGTTCCAAATATAAAATTGCCATACGTACCTTTTGTGTGTTTTGCACGTTATTGAGATCGAAGAATTACTCCATCTGTAATATCCATGTGGCAGGATCCTTCCCATCAAACTTCCTCATATCGATTTTTAGAATATGGTGAGTCTTCGATCCAACATTAGCGTCTATGAAATCATGATTAACATTTCTTTTGTTCTCATCATGAGTTTCCTTTAGTACCCTTTCACCCTTAGGGACCATTTCTTGTAGCAACTTATTCATATTTATCTTCAATTCGTCCATGTCTATCTTCAAATCTATCTTCAAATCATCCATCTTAGCTTCCACTTCAATCATCTTAGTTTCTACGCCTTTCTTTAAGCAGTACATCTTAGCTTCTACACCTTTCTTTAAACCATCCATATTAGCTTCTACATCTTTCTTTAAACCATCCATCTTAGATTCTGTTCCTTTTTGTGCAAGGGACAGTTGTTGAACTTGGTCTTGTAATTTTGATATATCATGTTGCATTTCTTCCTCTTCTTCATGAGTCATGCTAGAGCTTTTAGGTTCCTTACTAGGTGTTTGCATTTTCTTTCCTCGAGGCATCAGTTACAGATAATAATGCTCTACTATGCCCTTTGAATTCCTTCAAAATAAATTTTCAAACCAAGCTTAAGCAAAAGTTTAAGAAAATCTACACAACTTTTTTCACTTTGTAGGAGCTCGATATTGCCTCTGACGTATCTCTGTACTTTCCAATCATCTAGTTCTGAATTTCTGAGCTATAGTAGCCCTCTGTGTCCTCTTTCCAATGCCACAAGTCTGACCCAAGTTGGATTCTCCAAGGAAGAGTTATGTGAAATCTCCGACAGTGACTTTCTTATAGACTAGTTCAGTAGAGCGAAATTGTACAACGTCCCACGAGTCACTGTTTAGACCTTTAGATCTGAAACATGCATACAAGAAACTAAGGTCCGTCCTCTTTCTGTACCTTCTGACGAAATTTCAATCCGATCCCCGAAGCGAAATTTATGATGATTTTCCTCAGGTCACCTGTTTTGAATGTAATTCAGGAGTCTGCAAAAAGACTAACTTCCTCATATCATATCTCCGCAAATATCATGCGAAAAGCTCTGAAGTTCAGACCAAAGCTTTAGTGTGATTTCTTCTCAAATGGGTTTTTTTCTTCTTCTTCTGAAACATCATAGAAAAAGGTTATAGCGAAAATGCCACGATGACCTGTTTGGAGCAGCGAAATCCTAGAATCCAAAGCTCTGATACCAAATGTTATGAAACCAACTCAAGAAAAGATAGAAAAGATAGATCAACGCCTTAGAATTCAACCTCTTCGAGGGGGCAACATCCTTTACATTACATAAATGAACAATTCTTGGATGATTCAAATGATAAAACCTCTTTTCTATATATAGGAGTCTAAGGAATCACAATATAATCCAGCCGACCTAACATTAAAAATATAAAGCCACAAAAATAACAATAGAGGGATTCTATGGGGCACAGTAATAACAATATGGGGGCAATAGTGGCACAACAATATTAATAAGGGTTATAACTACAATAGTAATGGAGTAATCACTAGTATTATAGGGATCCAGCAGCGACACTTTGCGATTTCGAATTTAAAATTGATTTGGACACTTTAAATACTATTAATTCAAATCAAATGCAAATAGAAAAAGTGTAATCGACTATCTAAAGAGGAATTCTTTGTGACACTATTTTTCTTGACTGAAAATGACACTTGTGACACTTTCAAATCAAAAGACAAAAGTTTGATTAAGATACTATTTTCAAAGGAGAACTGTAAATCATGAAAAATACATAAAAAAACATTCACAATTCCTTCTGATGGAGGCTGAATAATGCAAAGGAAGATAGTTTCAACAGTGATATACTGATCATAGACAACAAAACTTCTGAATAAAGTTGAATACAATGAAGAAAAAACCAAAATATGGAGGCAGAAACAGTCTCATTCAATCCTCACACCTATAATACAGGGAAACAGCGATGCATCTCACCTGCAACACACGGGAGGTGCAATGCATCCAGGTTTCCAAGAAGAGACAGTGTGATGGTTCAGGGATGAGACTAAGCTTGGTTTTCACTCACAGTTTGCAACTAAGTTCAGGGATTTTGGCTGGGCTAATGATTGTCAGTAAACACAAAGTATAAGCGCTGACCTAATGAGGTCATTTGAGCGACCACCAGGGCACTTAGGATGTTTGTAAGCTAGATGTTCAGTTCATAAACCAACCCGGAGATTGACTGAAGCAACATTGATCTACTTTGCAGTTGCATAGCAAAAGTAGTTCGAAGGCTAGCTAGCTTAACTTCAGGCTCCGTCTATGGTTTATAAAGTAAACAACAGTAATAAAACAAACAAAATTTCCGCTCCCCAGTGGAGTTGCCATTTTGTTATCAGGAAAACTAGTGTCCATTCAGAGTTGCTAGTCCCACTACGACGGGTAGCTATCTTAGAAACAAACAAACTAAAGTTACTTGTGTTTTCCTTTATGAGATATAGATGAGAGAGAAGCAGAGAGTACCAACTTCAGTCTTTCGCTAGTCTCCTTGCTTGTTTCCTCTCTCCTTTGATAGATATTTTGCCACTCCTTTCTCACTTGTTCCGCTTCAAAGAACACCTATAGAGTCAAAGCAAAAAAATACCATCAAAGCATAGAGATCTATATCCATAAACAATGTAGGATCAGATGTACATTAACCATATAAATGCATATACAAATACAAGATTCAAAGATATACAAGCATATGGAGGAAAAATCAAATAGCTTTATTGATAGATGTAGTAGAAGAGAGGATTACAACCAATTTGTTTGATCCAACATCATCCTCCCGGCATGAAAGCCCTCTTCACCTCATACAAAGCAAGATCACCCAACAATGTCTTCAAAGAGAAACCAACAACACTTCCTTGCAAATTACAAAATTCCAGCCTCTGGATCTCTAGGATGAGGGATCCATATATAGATGTTTACAGGAGAGTGATTTAGCTTCTGGGATTTTGATTAGTTTCATTTCACTGAGAGTTCTTGTTTCGACTTGGAAATTTCAGATCTCTTACTCATCCCTGGGCGAATTCAGAGAAGCAAGTGTCATATGAGCAGTTTCTAGAAGATTCTTTGAGTTTCCACCTAGCAAACTACTTTTTTCGTTTGTCTGCTCTCGCTCATCGCAACCTACAGAAGGGATTTTTAGTATGCATCACACCCCCCATGTATAACAAGTGAGATGCATCACACCCTTAGCATGGAGCAGTCTATATGGTCCAGTTTTGACTAGTTTTGAGTAGTTTTTCATGGAGAACTTCTGGGAGATGATGTAATCAGCTGACCTTGTTCCTTTAAGGTATGAAACAACACTTTTAGGGGTTCAGAAGCCCTTTGTTTATGGACATATGTGATTGGGGTTGCAGTGCCCAAATATGTCTATAACACACCTACATCAAAACTTCTTTCCCTGTGATGTTGATCTACCTGTTGTTTCATTCTATTTTGTGCCAACGTGAAGTTATCCTTTAAGAGTTGGAGAACTTGTTGTTGATGCTCGATGTGATGTTCCACTGCTTGAACCTTAAAATTTTCTCTTAAATATGATGTGATGGATGGTGGATGATATCGATAAAGTGCCATAAATGGGGTCATTTTTACTGCAGTATGGAAGGAAGCATTATACCACCATTCAGCTAGAGGCAACCTTTTGACACATTGTGTTTATTTGTTAGATACAAAGAAATGAAGATATCATTCCAAACATTTGTTTACTATCTCAGTTTGCCCGTCAGATTGAGGATGATAAGATGAGCTATGAGCTAACTGGGTACTGAGACAAGGATATAATTATGTCCAAAAATTTCTAGTGAAAATGGGATCTATGTTGCTTACAATAATCTTTGGGTTTCCATGTAGATTTTGAATTGTTTCCATAAATGCAATAGAAACTGTACTAGCTTTAAATGGATGTCTGTCAACTACCACCATGATGACGCACTTTCTTTCGGACTTGGGTAAACCTGTGATAAAATCCATTGAAACCTCCTCCCAACGTTGGCTTGGAATGGATAAAGGTTGTAATAGACCTGGGGTCTTAATTGTTTTAACTTTATTTTGTTGGCAAACCAAACATTCTTCCACAAACTTTTGAATATCCGATTTAAGGCCATCCCCAAAAAATTCCTTCTTAACCCTATGGTAAGTTTTTAAAAACCCTAAGTGCCCTCCTAAGGGAGAAGTGTGCAATTCCATAAGAGTCTTTTTTTTGAGTTAGGATTTCTTACATAGGTATAAGTGATCTTTTTACAATAATGAAAATTTTTTCCAACTAAATGTATCAGATATACTGGAATCTTGTTGTAACTTTCGAATGAGTGCCCACACTTATTCATCATTCTTCCATTCCTCCCTTGCTTCGTTTATCTAATATCGTTGGATAATAGAAATGGTGCAAAAAAATGCTTCCACATCTTCATCCTTTCTTGAGATTGCATCTGCCACAACATTCTGCTTCCATTTTTTTGTAGATGATATCAAAGTCATAACCCAACATTTTTGTGACCCATTTTTGTTTCTCTGTAGAGGATAATCTTTGTTCTAAAAAGTATTTAAGACTATCACAATCCTTTTTTACCTTGAAGTGTCTTCCCATTAGGTAGGGTTGCCATTTCTTAAGTGCATGTAGTATTGCCAACATTTCCTTCTCATAAATAGCTTTGTGTAAATACTTTCCCTTGATTAGATGACTTTCAAAAGCAATGGGTCATTCATCTTGCATTAAAATAACAACAATTCCATTTCTTGAAACATCACATTCCAGAATAAAGGTTTTTGTGAAGTCTGTCATAGCTAAGACCAGTGCTTTGCACATTCCCTCTTTAAGATATTCAAAGGCCTTTGTTGATTCTAGAGTTCACGAAAATGAATATTTCTTCAATAATGTTGTTAGAGGTACTGCTATTCTCCCATAATTCTTAACAATCTTGTAATAATACCCTGTCAACCCGAGAAATCCTCGCAGATGCTTTATGGGTGTGAGGATTTTCCATTCCATAATGGCTTTAATTTTAATATGGTCTACTTTAACACCTTCATGAGATACAATATGACCCAGATATTCCTCCTCTTGTACTCCAAAAAAACATTTGGAGCTTTTGGCATATAACTGTTTCTCCTCCAATTTTCTGTGCACCATGTCATCATGTTCAACATGATCCTTCCATGACTCGCTATAGATTAGTATATCATCAAAAAATACTAACAGAAATTTTCTAAGGAAGGGTTTGAAAATTGAATTCATCAAACCTTGAAATGTCGAAGGTGCATTGGTAAGGCGAAAATGAATGGCCAAAAATTCATAATGACCCTCATGAGTTCTAAATTTTGTTTTTATAATGTCTTCAGTATTCATTCTGATTTGATGATATCTTGAATGAAGATCCAACATGGTGAAGTGAATTGATCCATGCAATTCATCCAATAATTCATTAATGAGAGGAATGGGAAATTTATCTTTAATAGTGAGCTTCTTGAGCTCCCTATAATCCGGACACATGTGCCATGATCAATCCTTCTTGTGCACCAATACTACAGGAGCAGAGAAAGAACTTTGACTTGGTTGAATTATACCAGCCTCTAGCATTCCTACAAACATACGTTCAATTTCACTCTTTTGGGCATATGGATATATGTACAGCCTGATGTTTATAGGACCACTTCCTGGAGTGAAATGAATAGCATGATCATGATCAGGAATAGCTGGGAGATCTTTGGGAGTCTCAAATACCTTGGAATTATTGTCCAAGACTTTTTAGAGATTTGGAGAAATAGATGATTTATATGTGGGAAACTCTAGCAAACATAATTGTGCAATTACACCTTGTTGTTACTTCTTTATAAGCTTTTCCATACCATTAGAGCTGATTATCCTTCTCGGCTTTTGTGCAATACCCCTTAATTCAGCTTCTTTTCCTTCCGCAGAAAATTTCATGAAAAGTTCTTGGAAATTAAAAGCTATTGTACCCAAGGATTGTATCCATTGGACTCCCAGTACGACATCAGCACCACCCATTGGAATGGAAAGCATTTGGCTATTCAATACATATTCTCCCATGGATAGCTTGATATTATGGCACTTCCATCAGCAAATTATGGTTCCTTCACTTGCAACCATCACTTGACACTTTGGTGCTGGATATAGGAAGCAATTCAATTCCTTTTCTATCTTACAATGAATAAAACTATGGGTACTTCCTGAAGCAATCAACACTATTTCCTTTTTCTTATTGATATGTCCTTCTATCTTGATAGTTTGAGGAGTGATGATTTTAGCCAATGCACTACAAGATATGGTCGGATCCATTTCTTCTTTATCTAGGGTTTGCTCCTAGATTATATCCTCTTCTTTTGACATTTCTTATTCCTCTTCTTCCTCCTCTTCAGAATCTATGTAGAATAATTTCTTTTGAGCACACTTATGACCTTTAGTGTATTTGCTATCACAACTACAACAAAGCCCTTTTGTTCTTTTTTCTTCCAATTGTTGTGGTGTCAACCTTGTACATTGTGGAAGGATAGGGGCCACAACACCTCCATCTTTATAGTTGTGAGTGGTAGCCTTCCTCGTTGCCGTAATTTTTCTTTCGATTTTTCTTGCTAAATTGAATGCCTTCTCCAATGAATCATGTTCCCAAAGGCGAAGCTCATGTTGGATACTATCCTCTAACGTCCCTATGAACACATCAATCCTATGCTCATGTGGAGTATCTTTTACCCTTATGTTCGATGGGGGTGAATCAGTATTACCAAATTCTTTTCAATTAATTTATTCTTCAGATATTGATCATTAGTTTGTATGTCAATACCATATAATAATGAGAAAGAACAAGAAAAACAGATAATCACACCAAAGAACACCAGATATAAGGTGGAAACCCAATGTGGGTGAAAACCACCTGCTGCAATATGTCTCTATCTTCTTTCAATTAGAAACTTCTTTTACAATGATTTTGTACTGGTGTAGTCCTTTACCAGTACGCAGGCTACAATCTGCAGAGAGCTAAAACCCTCTCTCGTTTTCCAGTCTCTCCTAGAAGGGAGCTACAACCCCCTTAGCTCTTTTACTTCTTTAAGGACCACGTTTCTTTAATTTTCAGACTGGATCCAAGAAGATCAAATAATCATCAAGTACATGTGAATCACCCAATCTCCTTATACAATCAACCAATGAAACATACAACTTCTCAGAATGCTGTAAACAGAAAAGTAATACCAGAAATATAAACCCAGAACTCTGCAGCAATAGATAAAAGGCAGTCAATACTTATATCAAAAGGGATCCGCAACTTCACCAATAGAAGCCTACGGATATTCGCAATTCATCTGTGCCTTCACTGTGCAGATCCGCACCTGAGCTATCTTGTGCTCTGCGTACCATCGTACTTAGCCCTTCTGCGGAACTGTGTGCCACTGCTCAGACCTGCACCTGCACTGTCTTCCCGATAGCGTATCTCCGCACTGATCCTTCTGCTTCTCTGCGTACCCACGCGCTAAACCTTCTATCGCGCTGTGTACCTCCACACCTGCAGCTTCTGATGCGCCACGTACCTCCGCACTGTGCCTTCTTCTGTCTTGCATACCTCCACACTATGCCTTCTTATGTCCTGTGTACCTCTGCACTTGAACTGTGGATCGCCTGCGGACCTCCAAATAGACCCAAATTAAGAGTCCACCAATGTACCATAGATTGTCAGATCCACCGATATGATCACGCGCCCAAGAGATCACGCCCTATCAACAAATCGGCCTTCCACACTTTGATTTAGATATAGCTTTTAAAATCGATTACCCAAAATTTCAGATCTTAAGATATTCAAATTTTGACAAGTGACTAGCAGGGTGATCTCCTTTCCTTTTTACAGGCAAGCCCTTATTCACACCATCGGACAAAACCATTGAGAACCAATACAAGGGATCCAAATCGGGGTTGAATACTTTAGATCCTATACCACGGACCAAAACCATAAGATCAGGATCGACGGGCTAAATACCAAGGGCGAAACATAAGAAACCCCACGTGTGCGTGCTTCTCTGCATTGGAGTGAGTGAACTGGGGTCTGTACCTTCTCAACGGAGCACCTACTGATATGTCCGCACTTCTTGGTCGCGGGTCCACACCTTTTGAACATTGCACTTGCGAACCCCTTATTTTCAATCATTTTGAGAACCTGAACAGAGTTTTTCCACTTGAGTTGGTTGCCATCAAGTACAACCCCTGTGCCATAGCACGAAACCTGAATCATAATGCCAACAATCTCCCCATTTGGACTTGATGGCAACCCCAAGATCCTCAAAGTCATTCTCCCCCTTTGACATCAAGGGAAAAGGGTGGACCAAGGTATTCTCTTCCTTTGCTGTCCATACTCCCCTTGAGTGCCTACTGAAATTTCTGAATGAGATCCCCCTGACTATAGACCAGATCTGCAAAAGAAAAATTCTTCAAGAAGAACCATAATCCACCAAACACCATAAGTGACCTTGACAAGAGAGATAGAGACATATTAGCAGCAATAGTCAGATCAGCATCCATGTTCTCCTTCTGTACTTCCTCCAAGATCTTCTACCATAATGCCAACAATGCATTATTAGAAGAATATATGCTCCCCCTAGACCTGTGCCATTCGATCTTCGACCAATCCGTAACCTAGAAAATGTACGCATATACCCCATATGAAACTTGCATACAACCAACAATCTTTGAAAGATATGAGATTCAACAACAAAATGATGCATCAACAACCCCCAGCTTTTGCCTGAGGTATTCAAAGGTCTCCCTGGGCAATGGTTTGGTGAGTATATCTGCAACTTGTTACTTAGAAGGAACATACTCCAACTTGACCTTTTGTTCAAGCACTTGTTCCCGAAGAAAATGATATTTGATAAGTATATGCTTGGTCTTTGAATGCATGACCAGGTTCTTTGAAATGCTGATAGCACTTGTATTATCACATAGAATGGAGATAGGTGTTGTACAAGTGATTTGAAAATCCTGCAAGGTCTGCATCATCCAAAGGAGGCTAGTACAACAAGATGCATCAGCCACATATTCCGCTTCAATTGTAGATAAAGCAATCGAACTTTGTTTCTTGCTGAACCAAGATACTAATATGGAACCCATAAAGAATGCACCACCACTTGTGCTCTTCCTGTCATCCACGCTTCCGGCCCAATCTGCATCTGTATAAGCATGAAGTGTGAGATCTGTATCTCTAGGATACCATAAGCCATAGTTTTGAGTTCCTTGAAGATACTTGAAAATTCTCTTCACTGCCTGAAGATGAGTTTCCTATGGATTTTCCTGAAATCTTCCAACTATTCCCACTGCATGCATGATGTCTCGTCAGGTACCTGTCAAATAAGGTAAACTTACAATCATAGATCTATAGGCTGGCTGATGCAATGCTGCCGACTCATCATTTGCACCGAGGCTGCATCCTGTAACCATGGGGGTACATACTGGTTTTGCATCTTCCATGCCATATTTCTTCAAGATCTGCTTGAGATACTTGGTTTGAGACAAAAAGAAATCGTCTTCATTTTCTTGGATTTGCAAACCAAGAAAAGTATGTCAGTTCTCCAAGCAAAGAAATTCTGAATTCCTTCTGCATCACCAAGGCAAAGCTTTGACTGATAGCTTCTTCGTTGCTGCCAAAGATAATATCATCTACATACACAACAAGTATTAGCATTTTGTCATTTTCAATTTTTATATAAGGATTGCTATCTGCTGATCCTTTTGAAAAACCTTGTTGATGAAGGTATTTTTCCAAACGGTAGTACCAAGCCCTTGGAGCTTGTTTAAGACCATAGAGAGCCTTTTTCAGTCTGCATACAAGATTTGGACAATTCCCAAGAAT
The DNA here is from genome assembly GCA_031772625.1 of Pinus tabuliformis. NCBI lineage: Eukaryota > Viridiplantae > Streptophyta > Pinopsida > Pinales > Pinaceae > Pinus > Pinus tabuliformis. The sequence continues at coordinate 414,592,753 of CM062816.1, forward strand.
GAAACCATCTGGCTGCTCAATGTATACTTCTTATTCTAAGTCTCCATTCAGAAAGGCTGATTTCGCGTCCATTTGAAATACTTTGAACTTCTGAAAGCTTGAGAGAGCAAGGAACATTCGGATGGCCTCATGTCTTGCAACAGGAGAAAAATTTTCTTCAAAGTCTATTCCTTCTTGTTGAGTATACCCTTTACAAACAAGTCTAGCCTTATTTTTAATTACTTCCCCATTTTCATTCAACTTATTTTTGAAGATCCATTTTGTCCCTATGACATTCTTATCTTTTGGTCTAGGAACCAACTCCCAAGTGTTGTTCTTTTCGATCTGCTCAAGTTCTTCATCCATTGCCTTGACCCAGCATTCATCTCTTCATGTGTCTCATACATTTTTTTGGTTCAGAGGAGGAGAGTAATGCCAAATAGCTTGAAGCTTCGGCAATTGTTCTTCTTGTTTGTATGCCTGCCTCCTTTTGCCCCAAGATTTGAGATTCTGGATGATTCTTTTGAACATACCTGGATGGAGTCTTCTCTTCTATCCTTGTCTGTTCCTCTGGTGCCTCTTGAGGTTCTTCTTCATCTTCAGTCTGATTTGGAGACAAGTCTTCATCCTCTTCAATATTTTCATAATTACTTGCCTAGGAATGTTTCCTTTTTCATCAACCACCACATCAATGCTGTCAACAATTCTTCCAAGTCTTTTATTGTAACACATATATTCTTTGCTATGGGGAGAATAACCAAGGAGAATGCTTTCATCTACTCTAGGTTCAAGTTTTCCAAGTTGTTCATCATTATTCTTAATATAGCATTTGCTTCCAAAAATTTTGAAATGCTTTACCGAAGGAGTCTCACCATACCAGAGCTCATGAGGAGTTTGAGTGTTGTTCACTCGGACATTTTTTTTGTTGAGAATAACAACCGCAGCAAATGCAGCTTCACCCCATAAGGTTGCAGGAGTTCCAGACTCATCAAGCATAACACGATCCATTTTTTGAACCATTCTATTCATCCTTTCCACCACTCCATTTTGCTGAGCAGTCCTAGCTGTAGAGAATTCCTGTCTTATTCCATGTTATTCATAGAAATCGAAAAATTCATTTGAGGTAAACTCCCCTCCTCTGTCAGACCTAAGGAACTTAATTTTGTGATCTGATTCGCTTTCAGCCAAGGCTTTGAAAGATTTGAATTTTTCGAATGCTTCGTCCTTGTGTTTCATAAGTCCCAACCAAACCATCTTAGATAAGTCGTCAATGAATAATATAAATTATTCTTCTCCTCGAGGTGACCTTGTCCTAAATGTACCACATACATCTGTATGGACTAGTTCAAGAGGCCTGCTGGCTGATCCTTCCTTCTAAGGGAAGTTAGTTCTGGTTTTCTTACCAAACTGACATGATTTGCATATGGTGTTGTCCAGAATTTTGATATCTGGAAGACCACGAACTGCCTGGTATTTGCATGCTTTCCTTATTTGTGAAAAGCTTAGATGCCCCAACCTCAGGTGCCATAACCAGTGTTCATCATCCTTACTCAAATAGCATTGTTGTTGTCCTTCTTCAAATATGTATAGATTATTTGGAGTTCTTCTGCCTTTAATCACTGTTTTTCCTGTATCAAGATCACGAACACTACATCCATTTGATCGAAATATTACCTCGGTTCCTTGATCACACATCTGACTGACACTCAGTAGATTATGCTTCAAGCCATCAACATACAAAACATTTCCAACTTTGACCTTTTCTTTCAACTGAGCAGTGCCTTTTCCTTTTATGGCTACAGGGGTATCATTTCCAAAAGAAACTTTCTTTCCCTTTTCTAAAGCAGTATATGATTCAAGTTTTTCTTTATCACCTGTCATATGCTTCGAACATCCGCTGTCGATGTACCATTGATTTTCCTGTCCTTCTGCATAAAAAGCTATCCCACATCTTTCTGGTTGTGGTTCCTTTATTCTCCATGTTCTAGTACTTGAGGCTTGTTCCTTTGTTTGCCAAAACCTGCTCCTGCATTCAAAATCTTCATGACCAAAGTTATTACAAATAGAACATTTAATTTCATTTTCAAGGGCCGAAAAGTTGTTATAAGTCCTTTTCGTGATCCCAGTCATATTTATTTGTTTTTGAGCTTCTCTAGTCATGATTGTCTTATAGGCAACACATTAAGCTGCTTTGTGGCCAAAGTTATGGCAAGAGAAACATTGCCCATTCAAGAAACTTTTGGGATTATGAAATCTACCTGCCAAATGATTGTAGTTTCTATTGTCATCCATTATTGAGGCAAATTGAGAAGATTTTACCTCTGGCTGGTTGTAGCCTTTTTTCATCCTTAAGGTGGATTTCCCCTGATTTATTTGGTAGTCTTTGTTTATTCTTGATGTAATTTGTCGTTGTTTTACCTGGTGATCTCCATTGGCCTTTTGCTCATTCCTTCTTGCTACATTGAGATAACCCTTTGAGGTGGATGCTTGAGATGTTTCTCCATTATACCCTAGACCTGTCTTGATTAGTGGAGAACGTTGTACATTGATAATCTCATCCAGAGTTTCAGATCCTTTAACAAATTTAAGATTAAGATCCTTTGTTTTCTCAATTTCTTTTCTAAGGCAAACAATTTCACAATCTAACTTCTCAAGAAATTTTTCCTTTCCATCAAGTTGAAATTGCAGAGTATCAATGATCACATTCTTTTCTTCTAAAAATGTCTTGAGTCTAGAAATCTCTTCATAAAAGCCATCCACATCTATAGCATCCATGTAACCATCATCTTCAAAAGCCATTAAAAGTTTATAGTTATTACCTCGTTCATCTTCATCATTATTTGATAGTCCATCACTGTCTTCATGAGTGTAATAGTTTTTCTTATTTGCATTATGTTTCTTGTTCCATCTAACAGGTTCCATCCCCTTTTCAATCTTATCCTTATGAGGACATTTGGCAGCATAGTGACCTACTCTTCCACAAGAAAAACATTTGAAAGGTAACTTACCTCTGAAGCTTCCAGTACCCCGTTGAATATTTCTGACAAAATTTGATTGTTCTTCTTCTTCTGACACGTGTCCTGACTCATAGTACTCTCCTTTGCCTGAAGCCTTGAAGGCAGCTTCTCTCCTGTCTGATGGACCTCCTTTCCTCATTTCATAAGCAGTTAGAATTCCGTGTAGCTGTGACATTTTAAGGTTTTGTAGATTCTCTTTTTCCTCTATTGCAGAAAATTGAGATTGAAACCTAGGGGACAAAGATCTTACAACTTTTTCAACCACAATAGCCTCTTTTATTTTTTCACCCAAATTTTTCATACAATTAACAATCTTATCTACATGAAGAATTCATCATTGTACATCTTGAGATTTTCATACTGAATTCTAAGGGTTTGAAGTTTTGCTCGTTTTACCTGATCATCTCCTTCATAGCTCAGAACAATCTTGTCCCATATTTCTTTTGCGGATTTATACTGGATAACCTTCATGAATTCTGATTGAGATAGACATCCTAGAAGAGTATTGACCGCCTTTGCATTTGTTTCATATTTCTTCTTCTCATCCGGATCTTTAGGAGTTGCTGATGGAAAAGATTAAAGATAGGCAGTAACTCTTACCTTCCAATATACGAAGTTTGTCCCATCAAAAATCAGTGGCCTGATTGATGCTTCTCTCTCGTAGTTGATCATGATGATAAAATTTCCTTCAAGCGATCAAGCTTCTTCAGAAGGACCTGCTCTGATACCAATTGTTGGAAACAATACTGAGAGGGGGGGTGAACCAAAATTATCAAATTCTTTTCAATTAATTTATTCTTCAAATATTGATCATTAGTTTGTATGTCAGTACCATATAATAATGAGCAAGAACAAGAAAAACAGATAATCACACCGAAGAAAACCAGATATAAGGTGGAAACCCAATGTGGGTGAAAACCACCTGCTGCAATATGTCCCTATCTTCTTTCAATTAGAAACTTCTTTTACAATGATTTTGTACTGGTGTAGTCCTTTACCAGTATGCAGGCTGCAGCCTGCAGAGAGCTACAACCCTCTATCATTTTCTTGTCTCTCCTGGAAGGGAGCTACAACCCCCTTAGCTCTTTTACTTTGTTAAGGACCACGTTTCATTAGTTTTCAAACTGGATCCAAGAAGATCAAATAATCATAAAGTACATGTGAATCACCCAATCTCCTTATACAATCAACCAATGAATCACCCAACTTCTCAGAATGATGTAAACAGAAAAAGTAATACCAGAAATCTATACCCAGAACTCTACATCAATAGATAAAAGGCAGTCAATAATTATATCAGAAGGGATCCACAACTTCACCAATAGCAGCCTACGGATATCCGCAGTTCGTCTGTGCCTTGACTGCGCAGATCCGCACCTAATCCGTCTTGTGCTCTCCGTACCACTGCGCTTAGCCCTTCGGTGGAACTGCGTGCCACTGCTCAGATCTGCACCTGCATTGTCTTCCCGACTGCGTGTCTCCGCACTGATCCTTCTACTTCTCTGCATACCCACGCACTGAACCTTCTGTCGCGTTAAGTACCTCCACACCCGCACCTTCTGATGCGCTGCGTACCTCCGCACTGTGCCTTCCTCTGTCCTGAGTACCTCCGCACTGTGCCTTCCTCTGTTCTGCGTACCTCCGCACCTGAGCCGTGGATCGCCTGCGGACCTCCAAATAGACCCAAATTAATAGTCCACCAATGTACCACAAATTGTCAGATCCACCGATCTGATCACGCGCCCAAGAGATCACGCCCTATCAACAGATCGGCCTTCCACGCTTTGATTTATATCTAGCTTTTAAAATCGATTACCAAAAATTTCAGAGCTTAGGATATTCAAATTTTCAAAAGTGACTAGCCAAGTGATCTCCTTTGCTTTTTATAGGCAAGCCCTTATTCACACCATGGGAAAAAACCATCGAAAACCAATACAAGGGATCCAAATCGAGGTTCAATACTTTAGATCCTATACCACGGACAAAAACCATAGGATTAGGATCAGTGGGCTAAATACCAAGGGCAAAACATAAGAAACCCCACGTGTGCACACTTCTCTGTATTGGAGTGAGTGAATTGGGGTCTGCACCTTCTGAATGGAGCACCTGCGGATATGTACGCACTTCTTGGTCGTGGGTCTTCACCTTTTGAGCACTACACCTGAGAACCCCTTATTTTCAATCATTTTGAGAGCCTGAATAGAGTTTTGCCACTTCAGTGGGTTTCCATCAAGTACAACACCTGTGCCATAGCACCAAACCTGAATCATAATGCCAACAGTATCCATGTTTTTGGATCCTTGCCATCAAACTTCCTCATATCGAGTTTTGGAACATGGTGGGTCTTCAATCCAACATTAGAGTATATGAAATCATGATTAAAATTTTTTTTTTTCTCACCAGGAGTTTCCTTTACTACCCTTTTACCATTAGTGACCATTTTTTGTAGCAAGTTAGTCAAATTTATCTTCAATTCTTCCATCTTATCATCCATTCCATTCATCTTAGCATCCATGCCATTCATATTAGCTTCCATATTAGCATCCATGCCATTCATCTTAGCTTCCATCTTAGCATCCATGCCATTCATATTAACTTGCATACCATTCATATTAGCTTCCACGCCATTCATCTTGGCCTCATTTACCTTTAGTGAGTGTGAATTTTGTTATACTTGGTTTTGTCATTTTGATATATGATGTTGCATTTCTTCCTCTTCTTCATGAGTCATGCTAGAGATTTTAGATTGCTTGCGAGGTGTTTCCATTTTCCTTCTTTGGAGCATTAAGTAATGCTAATAATTCATCACTATGTCCTTTGAACTCCTTCAAACTATTTTTCAAACCAATCTTATTCATAATTTAAAAAAAAAATACACACCTTTTGTTTTTACTTTCTAGGAGCTCAATATTGAATCTATTGTATCTCTATAACTGTGAATCTCTAATATTTGAAATCTCACCCTGGCATAGACCTTTAAGTGCTCTTTCTAACCCTGCAAGTATGATCAAGATTGGATTCTCCAAAGAAAAGTTATGCCAAATATCCAATGGTGACCTCATTATAGACTAGTTCAGTAGAGAAAACTTGTATGACGTGCCACGTGTCACTGTTTCGAACTTAGTACTTGAAATTGATACACAAAAAACTATAGGCTGTGTTCTTTCTGTAAGTTCTGACAAAATTTCAATCTAATGTTCAGAACAAAAGTTATGGTGGTTTTCCCCAGGTCACTTATTTCAAATGTAATTCGGGAGTCTACAAAATCCCTAAATTCATCAGATCATATCTCCGCAAATATAGAAGGATGATCTTTGACATTTGGACCCCAAGTTTAGAATGATTTCGACTCAAATGGTGTTTTTTTTAGCTTCTGAAATGTTGCATAAAAAAAGTGATAGCGCAAATTCCACGTTGGCCTATTTGGAGCAGCGAACCCTAGAATCCAAAGCTCTTATACAAAATTTTATGAAACTAGCTCACAAAAAGATAGAAAAGATAGATCAACACCTTAGAAATAAGCCTCTTCAAGTGGGCAACCTCCTTTACATTACACAAATGAACAGTTCTTAGATCATTCAAATGAAAAAACCTCCTTTCTATATATAGGAGTCTAAGGGGTCACAATATAACCAATTCGACCTAACAATACTAATATAAAGGCACAAAAATAACAACAGAGGGATTCTATGGGGCACAATAATAACAATATAGGGGCATAGGGGCACAAAAATAATAATAAGGGATATAATGACAATAGTAATGGGGGAATCAGTAATATTATAAGGACCTAACATTATAATTTTTTGGTTTTTTAGATTTAGCATTTGTGAAATAATTGAAGGTTGAATGATAGAAATTAAAATGTAATATGAAATTCAAAGTGTGAAAATGACATAATTAAAACTAAAATATAATATCAAATTCAAAGTGCTAAAATGGAATAATTGGATGGAAAATTCAATAAAAAATCCACAGGAGTTAATTAATTACGCCACATGAGATGATAGATATGAGATGATTTCATGACATAAACGTAGTTCAACAAAAGATATAGACATAGGTCAACATTTTTAGTCTTTAAATAATTTTCATTTTTTTATTTATTTCAAGCTAAAAGTTAATTTAAAGGTCAACTAAGCACATAAATGAAAGTTTCAAAATACCTTAAGCATGGGCTTATCAATTCATCAATGAAAGTATTATTAGGTTAACATAAACACTCAATATTGTTGTACCTAAAATAAAGTAATAAGCTAAGAATTTTTTTCATTTAGAAAAACAACACATGCATGGGCTAACTACTCTAGTAATTTGGTTAAAAGAGAATAAATATCAAAATTACCTCCAAATATTTTCTATGTGATTACATTTAATGAACCTCAGAACACAACATATTTAATAGATTGAGTTTGATAGTTCGGTGGACTCAATTAACTCAACTTATGTATTCTGATTCAATTAGAAGGGTTAATCTGATCAAATTACCTTAGAACCCCTTATTGTAATGTGTAGGGGCCTTACCATTATTTCATCATGGACATAATGTGTAAGGCCCTTACTAGCAAAGGAAGATCTTGTTGTAATATTTTACTGATGCCAAAGTTGGGGGGGAGGGAGGTGTGTAAATTGAATAATGTGTTAGGAGCCTATCCATGGTTGATTCACTAATTATTAAGGGAATGCATGATTGAAATGGCCTGTATTAAGGGGATACCTATATAAGTCAAGGGAAGCACATACACACATAAAAAAGTGTATAAGAAAACTAATTGGTCAACATGTTATATATGGTTGGGCACAAGTGAGAATGTGATTTAAAGTAACAAACATGTGCAAGTGAATGATATTTAAAGCAATAAGCATGTGTAAGGAGCAATGTTGAGGGGGTTTCAAGCATGATTTGAATTTTTTGGTGCAGGTTAAGATCTGAAGCATCGAAGGGGTATGAGGCACGAAATATACAATCAGTATAAAATTTTAGGTAAACCTCAAGCATGCTATATGAAAAAAAAATTGTAATTTTTAATTCCTTTTGAGCTCCTCTATGAGTTAATGGAAAAGATCCATTTTTAGAAATTGATGCTTTATCAAGCATAACCTTAATATATTAGACATTTTATACTTGATATGTTTTGACTTAGCTCACTATCCCAATATCTTGTAGTTCTTGGTAAAATCCCCTCGTGACAAAGGTGCTTTGGTGTAGCAATTTAGGGCTAAAGCCCCTCGAGATATGACACATGATGACATTCTATTGAAGCACATGTTTGTGTATCTATTGGTATCGTAATACTCTAAAGTTCCCACTCAAAACTCTTGGTCATATTGTGCTTAAATGTAGACCTATGGACTTGATGCTATTTGCATTAAAGCATGTTTAGGCACAATTATGAATATCTTCCAATGTCCAAATACCCAATAGGCTTCCAGTCATAGCTCTTTGTCACATGCTTCTTAGTTTTTACCCTAGAGCTGAATTCATTAACATACCATGTTGGAAACCCTCTTAATACTAAGAGGACTGTGAATGTGCATCAAGGATGATTTAAACAATTAATTCCAATTCATAATTTCATTTACTTGGCATCCATGGACATGAAAATTTGATAAAATACTATGTAAATAGAAACATAAATCAAAACATGAACCATGAATCAACACCATAAGTAGTGTAATGAAGTTGTTGAGCCCACCTAGGAATTTAACCTCTACGACCCATAAATTTAAAATTTTGGGTTCATTCCAAGTTAAATGCTTACCCCTCCTTGTAGATCTTGTCTTCTAAAATTTACTTCGGCCATATTACTATTCGGCCATAGTACAAATCTAATTGTTTTACTAGTTCTCTTATATAGAACCTTAGATTAATTAACATTTCTGATGTATGTGATCGACCCTTCATATTTTGATGATAGGTACGCTATCAAACTTTATGTGTAAATCTCTAGTAGCACTAGTGGACAGTAATTTCATGATCATTGTAGTAATGAGCCTTTTATTCCCATGCATACTAGTTATACATGCAACATAGATACATAACCCATTAGACATAAAATGGGAGACGTTATTTCCTCAATTGTTGAGTATGCATAAGGAGATATCACTTTTATAGCATTATGAGCATACCATATCTCGATAGTGAATGTAATAAGATCAATTAGGGAATTGATAGTCATTTCACATAATCTCAGCTTAGACCATGTTAGTATGTATATAATTCCTCCCATGCTTCCACTACTAACTCTATTCTTAGATGTAACAATGGTCATATGTATAATACTGCCATCACTTTCATATTATCACAGGTAATCTAACTATGTGAAATATGCTACCCTACATGGGTATTTAACTGTCAATCCTTTTAATGTACTTCTATAGATAACTTAACAGTAGAAAGCCACATGCAAGTTGATCATAAGAAATCTAACATTGTGACACTAGCATCAAAAGCTAATTACCCTGATTCCCCATTTCTCATATACATTAAAGGTCACATACATAAGACAACAATTATTTCCATACAAATAACTCCTCATCTATACAATTGAGCTATATAGGTTAACCATTTCAACAATAGGAAATAAATATAGAGATAACAAATCAACCATCAGCATATCAGAGCTAAATAATTTAACTTCATAACAAGTAAGGATTAATATAGAACCCATCCCATGCGAGTGAATCTCCTATAAAAAACAGAAAAATAAAGAGAGAGAGAGAGAGAGAGTAAGAGTCATCATACAAACATTCTACACATTTGACAGCAACTAAAACCTCACTTGGAGGGAGAAGAACCACCAACAAGCCATGAATCACCTCTGATTCCCACCGAGCCGAAGATCTTTCCAAGTATCAACTATCCTCAATTGATCAATGCACTGGGTATTTAATAACCTCTTTCATGATTTAGTCACCAGTAGTGGCGTCCCGCTTTATGGGTTTTCCCATTTTCATAGGTCTTTTATGGAAAATCTCATCTTTATCTCCCATGATGATTTTTTACATAAAATCTTGCCTTTTTCTACCACAAATCATTTATGTCCGATGGATATTTATCTCCCATCCATCCAATGGATATCCAATCCATCCCACCTTATCTAGAATCACATCTAGAATCTTATCATGAAACATTAATCTCTATCCCATTCCTCATGTGATTTGGAAAGCATATTCTCTTTGTTGGTGCTCCACCTTCCAAGTGATTTATTTTATTAATTTATTTAATAACAAATCTTATTTTCGTATTACATATCACCTAGCTTTCCTCAACTAAGGTTTAGAAAATTTTAACCCACAAAAAAGGGTATCAAACCTAGATTTCCTCAGCTTAGGTTTACAACATTTAACACTCAAGGGAGGATATCACACCTAGCTTTAACTTAGCTTACGTTTACAATAGTTTAGTACACAAGCAAGGGGTATTACATACTCCCCCACCTTAAATTTTACGCCATCCTCGGTGTATCACTGCATGATGTCTTCATTCAAAGGTAGATGGTTTCTGAATCAATAGCTCTCATGGCTCTGCCATCTGATGCAACTTTTTTGATGTATGTCCTATCACAAGGAGTTCTCACAGCTCCTCTCCTTCCATAGATACATTGGTCTCAAGGAGTGCTCTCCTTTCATAGCTACCTATCACATTTTTTTCAAACCATTTGTGAGAATTTATAGATGGAAAAGCTTGACTATGATAAATGATCTATTACTTAATATTATTAAAGCAGTTATTTATTATCAATTATTTTATCTCAAGAATGCATGTTCTTTACTTTCATTCTTTCAAGCCTTTCTATTCTTGTCGAACACCTTATTCTTGTAGTCTCTCTGCATACAGTACATTAATTAGCATATTTTTCACATTAATATGCCTCCAAGGTAATAACAGATTAGTTCATATAACAATATATATTCATCATATATATATATTCATCGTTATTGTATGTATGAAAAACTGGGATTAACCACAGTTACTTATACCAAACTTACTTTCCTTCTTCTGGGTAACCTACAGGTTTTTTTACCTAGCTAGACATATATTCAATGACTCTATGCATACCTGCAGACAAGGTATGTTATACACACCAATACACATTTCATTTTTTCAACCTTGTAGCATATGTAGTCATACGGTCCCATATGTATTGTTGTACATAGTCCATCTGTGGTACAACCTATAATACCATCCTCATGGTATCACCTGCATGACATAAAATTTATCCACATATTTTTCCACCATGTTAGTATCATACCATCATTCCTTATTCCTTAACTGTGTTCAGTTTTCAAGGAATTTTTATGATCATTGGTCATCTATGTAATTGAGAAAGTTTTATATCAAGAGTAAATCAATTCCAGCTGTCATGTGGTTACAATATCAATCGCATAGTATTGTATTCATGCATATTTTCATCTTAATCATACCTACTTCTTAATGTTATAAAGAAAAATATTAACTCATACCTTTTGAAGTTTAATACTCATTAGATCATTAATTCACTTCGTATGTTTTACGTTTTCCCCTTTTATGACCCAACAACATGTTGGCCCTGTATAATTCAGTTTAGTTATGCATGAAAGTTGTTACTAATTTCAATCCTACACTTCTTGTATTTGTAAGTGTTTATGATCTCAGGGTATTTACATGTTAGCTCATCCTTAACATTAAGTCACCATTTACCAAAAGATGATTTACCTACTTATGAATGTTTTTTGAATTACACAAAATTTCCTTATGTTGTCTAGACATCTTATCAATGCAATCCAATAAGAGGACCTCCCAAAATTTCTTGATACCAATTGTGTACTTTATTTATATGATATCAATATGTTTTAAACAGATTGTTGGATACCATTTAGTTGACTGAGTGGTCTATACCATTTGTGCTACTTCGTCAATTAGTATGGTTTGTACTCAATGATACTTCTAGGGTCCATTATGCATATTCATCGAAAGATGCATATCTCTTCGAAATTTGTTAAAGTTAAGTTTCCGCTTAATCATACTTTCTTCTAACTGAAGAACAAATCACATTGTAAGTGGATGCATTAAGAAAAGTATTAATTTGAACCACAATTTGTACACTTATATAGTCTTCTACTATAACCTTCAATTTTTCTTGTCTAGCATCACTCTTGACTTAGTCATGCATACCTTTCCTATTTACTATTGGTACATAACAACCTAAGAATGTCTCCTAACAAAATATAAATTCAATAAGGAACTGAAATCCCATTCATGGAGGAAGAACCAAATTCTTACATGCTATGCATATTTGTAGGCATTGATAGCAACATTACACTGATTTTACAAGTCACAAGCCACCAATCCTTTCTCAACACAACTATCACCATCATATAAGCAAAAGAACATACAGTCTATCACAACACAACAGCAAATCCACATTACTTTACCAATATAATCATTAGGTCGATCACATTATTTCCTTCTACAGAACATACTCCTCTTTAATAAGCATTGGGTAACCAACATCTTTATGATTTTTGAGAAATAAATTTTACTTTCTTTCAACATGTAAGAGACTATCAAGACCAGAATTCATGAAGAAGTGCTTACATGGAAAATTTGTATGACTCATTAATATGCAACTATACTTTACCATTTGATAATACAATATTCTTACAAGTCTTATTACTGAACACACATGTGCTTGCATCGTAAAATCATATCTCATTAATATGCATGGATATTAAGAATGTTCCTCTTCAACATGTTTATATTAATGACTACTTAACGAGACTATGGTAACAACGTGTAAAACTATCCATGAAAAGACATAGGTATATATATATATATATATATATATATATATATATATATATATATATATATATATATATATATATATATATATATATATATATAGTCCAGATACGACCATGGGCTTCCTACATTATATAATCCTCTTTTCAGGTATTAGGTGAGATTTGTTTTTATTCACCAATCCTTATTTAAATCTCTTACCTAATATAGTTTTCCACATGGTTCCTCAACCGGTACATGTTATGTTTTGTGTTAGAGGTTTTAAGCAAAAACTTTCTAATTTCTCTTCATCATTCATAATACCAAATTTTCCCAAGTTTTCCTCTAGTTGCTATCATGCATATATGTATAGCCTCACTATTCAAACTTATTTTTTTTATGATGACCTATAATAATAATAGATAAAAAAATTAAATTCCTCACTTAGGAGAATCCTCCATAAAAATACTTATTAGCATGTTAACTCACATATTACAAAGCGAATACACGGCTTTTGGTGAGGAAATAATAGTGATAAGCCCTCACTCTATTACAATTTCTCCATTAAAATGGAATTATAGTAATGAATAACCATATTAAAGGAGTCTTCTCTCAACGCACAACTACCATTTGTGCACAACCTTTGGCATGATATGAATTATACCTTATTATCTACAGTGCATGTACAAATTCTTATGCTATGAGAGTGGGTGATGTTCACACCATCATCACAGGTACCACCATATCATACACCAGTCTGTTATTTCATTTATCTACACTGTGATTATTTTTATGTGTTCCCCAGAGTATGATTCATTAACCTCAAATTCATTTTGAATTATAACGTACCACTAATTAACTCGATCCCCGATCCCTTTGCTCATTATTTTTGCGCACACAAATTCTTATGATATGAGAGTGGATGATTTTCACACGATCATCACAGATACCACCATATCATACACCCGTCTGTTATTGCATTTATATACACTATGCTTATTTTTATGTGTTCCCCAAAGTATGATTCATTAACCTCACATTCATTTTGAATTATAACGTACCACTAATTAACTCGATCCCTTTGCTCATTATTTTTGTGCACACACACAATACCAAAATTTATCGAACTAACTAAATTAGTAAGTCAATCAGACTTTTGTTACCGAACCTTCGCATAACTCACATATTTTCAAACATAATCATTTCCTGTTTGTTGGAGCTATATATCCTTATTGAAAAAATATTTCAATCCTTACAAAAAAATTTGGAAATTCGATCAACATTGTCAGTACACTTTATAATTAAATTAATTTTATTTAACCCCCAAATATTCTTCCATGCGGTACATCCCACATTTTGTTTCCTTACAATAGTTCTATTCAAAACACTTCCACAACATTCGATACAAGAACTTTAGATCCTTTTAGCATCATTTCTAAGTTTTGTATCAGAAGATTACCACAATAAATCTTACGTCAAGCTTCAATGCCACTAGGCTCCCTTTCATGTAGATTTTTTATTTTTCTACCGATAAGATTCAACTGTTGTCCACATTACATTTAGTTTGTCATTATATAAACACTATTATTCATACCATGGTATTCATATTCTTATTAATTGAATGACACAAAAGTGGAATGTGGACTTGTACGTTGGGTCAATCTTTTGTCATACTTCACAATTTGGGAGAGAGAAATCATAGCATGAAGTCAACCAAACTCATTGACAACCCCCCACAAGCATGCAAAAACCCCACACCGGCATTAATGAGACTTTTCTTTGAGCTTACTGTAACCAACATGGCTATGTATCATGATTATAATACTATAGGCATAGTCAAAATATGTTACTGTTTAAGCAACGTGCAAAAATAGTTAACCGAGCCTCATTAGATGACATTCTTATGACATGCATAACTAACTAGGTTAGCTTAATTAGATACAAGTCTTAAGGCATGCATGGTACTATAACCTAATCCACCACACTTAGAATATTATTCTGTGAGCATAAACATTTACCGAGCTATAACACAATACTAGAGATACCCTCTCATTATAGACATACTAGGTACCTTCCTCAACTTGATGATATTCAAGTTATATTCACTGGATATCTTACAGACCCATATAAGTCTATTTCACAAGAAAACTTAGTACAAGTAGTTCCATTTATACTCACATACAACATCTAACATGAGTAGGAGGCTCCTTGGTCCAAGTATTAATAATGATATATTATGTTTCCACTATTAACTCTGCACTTGAATGTAAAAGGAGTCACATGCATAAACTACAATCATTCTCCTAAAAATCATTATCCCAGATAAATATACTCATGTATAATTGGTACATGTAAGTCATTCCCATGCTTACAGATAACACCACATTTACATATATGAGCTAAACGATTTAACAATTTAAAAGGGTTAGAAGTAACCATACAACATTTTTCATGCAAGTAGTAACTAAAGAGAATGGTGGAGAACATCAGTAAATCTACTATAATTTAAAACTAATTTCCTTTATACACGAAACATATCGATCCATTATCACAGGCATTCGTTGCTACTAGGTTGATTGAAATAAATAAGAGGTAATATCAGAGGATCAATTTAATAGATTATGAGCCACAATTAGGAAATTTTTCATCTGACAAAAGGTGAATAAGAAATTTGAATTTCACATCCTTGAAATTTCAAATACCCAGGGAATCAAATGGTTCAAGTTTAAATTAAGTAAATATTCATGCCATATTTACATTCACTCCTTGTCGAATATTGTAAGCCAACCAAAAATGGAGTTACTGATAAGATTGCGAGAGTCCTAAGAAGGAAGAACATAAGCACGCAATTCTCAGCCCCTGGAACAATTAGGCAAAGTATCAGATCGGTTAAGGATAATATTGATAAAAACCAACTTAAAGGGGTCTATAAAGTCGATTGCTCATGTGGGAAAAGCTACATTGGTGAAACAGGTCGCTCACTGCAGACGAGACTTAAGGAACATGGAGCTGATATTAAAAATGAAAGGTCTCGTTCTTCCGCCCTTGCAGAACACTCATTGAAAACTAAGCACCATGTCTTATTGGAAAACGCCTCCATTATCGCTAAAGAAGAGCATCACCATAAACGAAAGATCAGAGAAGCTCTTGAAATCATCAAGCACCCGCAGAATCTAAACAGGGACAGTGGTATGGAGATCAGTGAAAGCTGGTTTCCCCTGATTAAAGAAAAATTAACCCAATATCAATATAATAATAATAATAATAATAATAATAATAATAATTATAATAATAATGATAATTAATAATTTTCCATTAAACCCTACATTATTAATTAATTAGATTTTAATTTAATCCCTTATTAAATTCATATTATAAAAATATCTACTTTATTATAAGATTAATAATCATTAAAAAAATTTCTTCTTTCTAATAATTATAAAAGTTATTAATATATCAATAATAATCATTATAATTAATTATTATATTAATATAATTAATTATCATAGTAATAATAATTAATAAATAATCAATCATATTAACTAATAATTAATAATAATTAATATTATAATTAATTATTATATTAATATAATTAATTATCATAGTAATAATAATTAATAAATAATCAATCATATTAATTAATAATTAATAATAATTAATATTATAATTATTTACAGCATATTTTCAATTATAGTTATAATCATATTAATTAATATAATATTAAATTATATTAATATAATAATTAATTATATTAATTAATAATAATTAATTATATTAAGTAATAATTATCCATTATATTTACTAATAACAATTAAAAATAATTAATAAATAATGAATATAATTAATTTCTAGATTTATTTTTCATTATTAGTTCATTAATAATAATTAATATAATTAATTATTATATTAAATAAACAATAAATTAAAATAAACATTTTTAAGCATTTCAATTATAATCATATTAATTAAATATAATAATAGATTATATTAATTTAGTAATTAATTATATTAATTAATTATAATTAATTATATTAAGTAACAATAATTCAATCATATTAACTATCATTACTTAATAATGATTAATAAAATTAATAAATAATAAACAATCAATATAATTAATCACTATTTTAAAATTTTTATAGGAATCATTATACTAATATTTATTATAAAATTAATATTATTAATTATTATATTAAATATTAAATAAATAATAATAAATTATAAAATAAATAAATAAACAATTATAACCATTTCAATTAATTTGATCACTCAAAAATTTCTATATTAATAAGAATAAGAATAATTATAATCAATTCAATTAATTTTAATAACATATATTTAAGAGTACTTATTAAAAAGTTATTATTAAAAAAAAAATTTAAATTAAATTAAAATTAATTAATATAAAAATTAAAATTAAAATTAATTAATCATGAAGGGCCGACTTCTCAAAAATTGAGAGCCGACCTTCCCTTCCCTTCCTTTCCCTTCTCATTTCTATTTAAACCCTACCCTTCCTTTCCCTTCTCATTTCTATTTAAACCCTAATAGTCTGCTCTTCTTCTATCAAAGCATTCATGTTGTCCTGATGATGGATCCCGGTTTGGATTCGAAACGTTGGCAGAAAATCGTTCTTACTGTGGATTCTCCGATGACTAAAGAAATAACAAACCACAGAGGTCTTAAATCCAGAATGGATATTGCCTTCCTTCAATAGCGCATCGCTAACCTCTGGCCTTAGCTCTTCATCTATACATGATGAACCCTCCGCTTGGAGGACAATGGAAGCCATTGTGTCCCTTGCCAAGAACATGCATGATGGTGGCGACGACAATAATAACTAAAAACACTGCTACTCTTGAACCCTATACTCTTCCTTTTTTATTAATGAATTTGAAATTTGGCTATAAGAAGTGGAGGAACCACACAAAGGAAAAAGGAGAAGGGTGCATGATTGAGCTTGCAGCGAATCATATTTATAGCGAGGGTGTTTCTTTTACAGTAGCCTTTTTCTCAATTTGGTTACTGGCATGACTTAGAAATCCTGTAGCTTATCCACTCTTTCCTCCTTAAATAAGAATAAAAGCCAGCGCCATGTTGGCAAGGTTTATATGTCATAGCAGTTAGATAAGGATTATAGACACGTCTTACTCCATTAATCTAGATCCTCATCCTATCCATATTTTTATTTAGAATAACACAATGTTATGTGATAGCTTTTATCAACACGTCCGTAGATGACATTTCTAGATCCATAAACCAGAAAGTCGGCTTTTAACGGTGCTATTGCTTGGATGTATTCCTTAAACTTACAACCGTGGTTTTCTCCGAAAAAATATATGGCAACTTTCCCATGCCTTCATATCTGCGATAACATAAACATACATGCAACTTTTTTATTGTTTTTAATAGTGTATTTGGGATTTCTCTCCTTCCTAATAATTGGATGGTGCTATTGCCTTACCCATCGGCCATCATTCCATTTGTGAAAACTTCTAATTGAAATAATCACAAGCTTATCGACGTTCGCTGCTTTTCTCATGCCTACTCGGGACAATTATCAATGCCCCAGGTGTCGAGCCATAAGGGATGAGCTCGATATGATGAACCATGTGGATTTTCCCTGTAGTAGTTTAATAGGCCAGATTGTAAACTAAGAGTTCGAGTGCCTCACCCCCTTCTCAATTTACATCTCTCCCCCTCTTATACTGTGATTGATATTGAAGTCGTCGATCTCTCCTAGATCTTCCTGCGGCCTTGTCGTAATCTGGCTTCGAAAGAACACTGGTTCTCCATTAATGGAGACTCCCCATATCCAATACACATTTTATGTGCACTTGGATTATATTTTTACACTTTTTTTTATTACTCAAAATTGGCTCATTACCGACTTATTAAAAGTCAAGATGATCCATGCATGAGGAAGGGTTTCACCCGATATTTAGGCTAAGTACCAAATCAGTCCAATATCATGGAAATTTTTACTGTCGAGGTCTAAGATGAGAAAATGATTTTTTTTTTTGTAGGAGGTCATAATTTGGGGTTCGAAACACCAAAAGTCCTAAGTTCCTCAACAACATAGTACGAGGAAGGGGGCTAGAGGGATAAATACGCCATCAAAATCATACCACATTTTATACATGTAAGAGAAACGTTATTCAACAAAATAGTTCTGCTGATCCTTTTTATTGTTGACCGATTGTGGTAGAACGTACTTTAGATTTAGTACATGAATCTTGGAGCCTTACTAGACCAGTTTCTTCACTTCAAATGATGAAATAACGTTAACATCATTAAATCCTCATTGGATAAGGACTACTTTTCTATTTATCCATAGAACCCATCGGTATTTATGTGATTTAATATCATCATAATATTTTATATGGAGTGGATTTGAATGTCAATGCTTCCACACTCCCATCATGCATAAGTCACTATGCACAATTATACCATAATTTAATCAATTTGAGATCCTTATTTTATAAGGACCATATAATAACATGTTATATACATAGTGAATTTTATATATTTTATCGACCCCTCAGTAACGAGGTTAGGATTTGAATTCATTCACTAAGAATCAATATTTATTCACAAAGAATCCTAATTTCCCTTTATAAAATTTTTGGGTTATTTCTGTTATTAAAAACAAATATGCACAAACATTTTGCAGAGGTGGATTGGTCCATAGGCCTTAGTGTTTGAACCTATGCTCTGATACCATTTGTAACGAACCTCTTGATCCCACCTAGGAATTTAACCTCTAGGACCCATAAATTTAAAATTTTGGGTTCATTCATAGTTAGAGCTTTACCCCTCCTTGCATATCTTGTCTTAAAAAATTTACTTAAGCCTTATTACTATTTGCCCATAGTACAAATTTAATTGTTTTATTGGTTCTCTTATATGGAACCTTAGATTCATTAACATGTGTGATGATAGGCACCCTATAAAAATATATGGGTAAATCTCTACCAACACTAGTGGACACTAATTTCATGATCTTTGTAGTAACCAGTGTTTCATTCCCTATTATGAAACCAACTCACAAAAAGATAGAGAAGATAGATCAACGCCTTAAAATTCAGCCTCTTCGAGGGGGAAACCTCATTTTCGTTGCATAGATGAATAATTCTTGGATGATACAAATGACAAGACCTCCTTTCTATATATAGGAGTCTAAGGGGTCATAATATAATCAAATCTGACATAACAATAATAATGTAAGGGCACAATAATAACAATAGTGGTCTTCTATGGGCTAGAATAATAACAATATGGGGACTACATGGGTACAACAATATAATAAGGGCATTGTAGTAATAACAATAAGGGGTTACACTAGTAGTATAGGGGCCTAACATGCCACTCTCCTTCAAAAAGTGTTGAACTCAACGCTTGAGTAGTTCTTGATGCTTTTGTATAGAATTCTTGTCCTTCCATGTGGAATATTCGGCAAGTAAATTCTTCCACTTGATGAGATACTCTGAAATTGATAGATTCTGTAGCTATCGGGTTCTTGTTTCTGTGGCTGCTCTAGGTTTCAATATGATTTTTCCTCGCTCTTGAGATGTAGCCTTAAAAATAACCAATCACCTACATAAAAACTTTTTTCACTGCGATGTTGATCTACCTATTTTTTAATTCGATTCTGCACCAAAGTGGCATTAGACTTTAAATGTTGGAGAACTTGTTGTTGATGCTCGATGTGATCTTTCACTACTTGAACCTTTTTCTTCTTGATATGTCCTTCTACCTTAAGACTTTGAGGAGTGGTAATTTCTTCCAATGCTTTACAAGATATGGTCGGATTTGTTATGCTTTTAACCTGCAAAATGATACCCAAATACAGAATATGCGAAGAAAAGATACCCAAAACACAAAATAGCAATGATTTTATTATTTAGAGAGTAATGTTTGCTTGCCTCTTTGAGGGGGCAACCTCCAATAGGGCAGAGCTCAATTACAAAATAAGACACGATGCTCTACACAGGGAGTCTCTATCCTTTATATATGACTCATACATGCAATACCACTAGCCAATACCGTGGGTTTTATTAATACCATCTATCTAATACTACGGCCCATTTGCAGCTAACTGTGGTTTCGTCATTAATTGCGGATTAACCACATACAATTATTAATATGGGCTTTATTGACTCTTGACTATGACGTGATCCCATTACATAAATAAGGGGGTTAGTGTGGGACCCTAACATGCCCTCCTACTTAAGACTAGCCTTGTCCTCAAGGCTGAAGCTGCGGAAACTACTGAAGAATAGTGGTTGGTTCCCAAGTTGCATCTTCCGGAGAGGTGTCTTTCCATTTGACGAGGACTTCCTTAATCATGCGGCCACGCAGTTGCTTGTCTTGTGTGTCTAGGACCTGTTAGGGTTGAAGCCAGATGGACCCTTCTTCGTCCAATTCAGGTAGACTGGTCTGAATTCTGCAATTGTTCCCAATCACTTTCTTGAGGCATGAGACATGGAAAACTGGATGGATTTTTGCAGTAGGTGGCAAGTCCAACTTGTAGGCCACTTCTCCAATGTGTTGAAGTACTGGATATGGTCCGTAGAATTTGGGAGAGAGTTTCTGACACCCCTTGTCTTTGAGTGATGTTTGCTTATATTGTTGTAGCCATAAAAAGACCTAATCCCCTTCTTGAAATTGGCGCTCTAAGCGATGCTGGCCTACCTGTTGCTTCATGCGGTTCTGAGCTTGATGAAGATTCTCTCAAAGATGGGTGAGCATGGTTGCGCGGTGTTGTAGGAGTTGATCCACTGCTTGTACTTTTGAGCATCCCTTGAGATACGAAGTAGGTGAAGGCGGGAGTTGACGATATACTGCTTCATAGGGAGTCATTTTGGTGGTGGCATGATAGTTGGTGTTATACCACCATTCAACCAGAGGTAACCACTGTACCCAAAGGTGTTGCTTTTCTGAAGTGAAACACCTAAGGTAGGTTTCTAGACATTTGTTGATGACTTCGGTTTAACCATCTGTTTGCGGATGATAGGAAGTACTGAGTTTTAGTTGAGTGCCTTTTATTCTGAAGAGTTCCTGCCAAAAATTACTAGTGGAGATCGGGTCGCGGTCGGACACAATAGAAGTGGGCATGCCATCTAATTTGAAGATCTAATCCATGAAAGATTGAGCAACCAAAGTTGGTGTAAACGCGTGGGGTAGGGCGCAAAAATGAGCATACTTCGACAGTCGGTCCACAACCACCATGATGACTGACTTGTTCCCTGACTTGGGAAGACCTGTAATGAAATCCATAGAAACCTCCGTCCAAATTGATGTTGGAATGGGCAATGGTTGTAATGCGCCTAGTGTGTTGACGGTTTCCCCTTTGTGGCGTTGACAGACATCGCATTCTGCTACGAAAGTAAGGATGTCCTTTTTCATGCCTGTCCAAAAAAAATGATCTTATGGTGCGAGCATATGTCTTCTTAAAGCCCGAATGTCCTGCAATGGGAGATGAGTGCAATTCTGCCAAAATGCGACTTTTGAGGGTGGATGTTGGTGATATTACGACTCTGTCCTTGTAGCGAAGAATATCATCCTACCACGAGTAGCCCTTGGTGAAATTTGGATCTACCTGCAATTGAGAAATGAGTTGGGAGAGCCCGGGGTGTGAAAACCATTCCCTGCGAGCCTCTTCAATCCATTCTGGAATGGGGAGGGAAATTGCTAGTAGAGTACTTTCCTCCACAAATTGGCGAGATAATGCATCTGCTACACTATTTTCTTTCCCATTCTTGTAAATGATCTCATAATTATATCACAGCATTTTGGCGAGCCATTTATTTTGTTGTGGGGAGGATAAGCGTTGCTCCAAAAAATATTTAAGACTGTGATGATCTGTGCGGATTTGGAAACGTCTCCCCAATAAGTAAGGTCACCAGGTCTCGACTGCATGTAAGATGGCCATCATTTCCTTCTCGTAGGTATATTGGCCCAGATTCCTCCCACTGAGTTGTTGGCTTGTGAAGGCCAATAGTTGCCCTTCCTGCATTAAGACCGCCCCAATACCTGTACCTGAAGCATCACATTCAATGACAAAAGATTTGGTGAATTCAGGTAGTGCTAAGACTGGAGTGGAACACATGGCATTTTTTAGAGTTGTAAAGGCCTGTTGTGCTTCCTCATTCCAGAAGAATGAATTTTTCTTTAGGAGTTGGGTGAGGAGCTTCGCTATGCAACCATAGTTGCGGACAAATTGACGATAATAGCCTGTGAGACCCAAAAATCTTCTCAAGCTCTTCAAGGTCTTAGGTTGAGGCCATTCCTGCATTGCCTGGATCTTTTTGGGGTCCACCTTGACACCTTCACGCTCCACAATGTGGCCAAAATACTCTACTTCTGCCATGCCAAACGAACACTTGGACATCTTGAAAAATAATTTATGCTTGTGGAGCAGTTGTAAGATTAGATCTACGTGCTGAAGATGTGCGGCCCAAGTGCAACTATAGATGAGGATGTCATCGAAGAAGAAAAGGAAAAATTTCCTGAGATATGGTTTGAGAATGTGGTTCGTAAGGCTCTAAAAGTATAGGGGCATTACAAAGACCAAATGGCATGACCATGAATTCATAATGGCCTTCATGAGTTCTGAAAGCAGTCTTGGGAATGTCGACTTCCTTAATGCGAATTTGGTGGTAGCCCGAGCGAAGATCCAGCTTAGTGAAGAATTGAGCCCCATTGAGTTCATCTAGAAAATAATCAACCACCGGGATGGGAAATTTATCTTTGACTGTCAACTTATTGAGGGCCCTGAGGTCGGGACACATTCACCACTCCCCATCTTTCTTGAGCACCATGACCACTGGGGATGAATAAGGACTAATGCTGGGACGAATGACACCTGCTTCCAAAAGTTCCTTGATGATTTTTTCTATTTCATTCTTTTAGGTGAACGGATATCTGTATGGGCGCACATTTGGGGATTGGGCCCCTGGAACCAAGGTGATGCTATGATCATGTTCCCCTCGCGAGGGTGGAAGCTCATGAGGCTTGTCAAAGACCGGCAGATGGTTATTTAAAATCTGTTGCATCTCAGGATGAATTGGCATAGGCTTGGTTTCGACTACCTTGATAGCATTAAATTGAGCTACAACTCCATGATTTCCCTTTTTTAACAATTTTTCCATCCTATGCGAGTTGATGATAGAGGGGGCTCCCGCCTGGAGTCCATGGAGGGTATGTGTGTAGTTGTTCTTCTTAAAAATCATATATAACTCCTAGAAATCCATTGTGATTGACCGAAGGGTGTGGAGCCATTCAGCGCTAAGGACAATGTCCCAACCCCCCATGTGTATGGAAAACATGTGGGTTTTCAATTGATAATCCCCCATTTGAAGTTTGACATTTTCACAGCGGCCTTCACATTTCATTGTGCCTCCATCCGTAATTTGAACTTGGAAGTTAGAAACTGCTCGTACAAAACAATGCACTACTTCTGCGACTTTTTGATGGATGAAATTATGTGTACTTCCACTATCAATCAAGACTTCTATTGGGCAATGTTTAATAAAACCTCTGATTTTGAGAGTTTGAGGGGAAGAAATTCCTGCCAAAGCATGCAACAAAATAACTGGTTCATCAGAGACTCTATCCTTTTGGTTGTCTTCTTCTAGCGGCTCATGTTCCTCCAGTGGTGTATCTTCCTCTGTTGAGCTATAGTCAGTGGCATCAATTTGAAAAAATTTGGGCTCCTTGCATTTATGACCTGGGGAGTATTTTTCATCACAGTAGTAACATAGGCCTTGCTTTCTTCTTTTGGCCATTTCCGCAAGTGACACATTTTGGACCTTAAGTGTTTGAGTCATGTTGTGAGCCTGTGGGTGGTGACCTTTAGTGGAGAAATTTGGCTGATTGTATTGGGCTGCTAATGCACGTTCCACGTTACGAGCTACCTTGCAAGCCTCCCTCCATGTGGGAGGGTGGTGTAGTAGGACTTGGGCTTTGATATCTTCTTTAAGACCGCTGATAAAACATTCCGTGTAGAACACATCTGAGAGACCCAAAGTGCAGAAGGCTAAGGCTTCAAAAGCTATAATATATTCATCCACTGTACCAATCTGTCGGAGCTTAGTAAGACGACCCAAAAAAGATGATTCCTGGTCAAAGTGGTCTTAAAGAGCTTTGGTGAATTTGACCCAAGTCCTAAAAGGTCCAGTGCAACGTTGATGCCATTCCCACCATTGCCACCTTTCATTGTCCAAGTATATGCTCCCCAACATAAGTTGAGTCTCATTATCGAAGATGTGATTCAGTTTGAAATACTACTCCATTTGTGCTATCCATGCCAACGGGTGAGAACCGTCAAATTTATGCATATCCAACTTGGGAGGTCGCTGACTGGGTTGTTGGTGGGTGTGCCAGATGTGAGGAGAGTGGCTAGACTCACCCTCATTGTGTTCATTGCCATTATACGCCTCCTCCTGGGCTTGCTCCTTGCCCTTCGGGATTATTTTCTCGAACATGATACATAGTCCGCTAAGATGAATGAGGAGGGATTGCACTGATTCTTCAAGTTTGTCCATCCTTTCATTGGCCATCGCTTGAGCTCTAGTTTCTACCATACACCAACCTGATTTTTTTTTGAAAATTGGGACCGACTAAAAAATTTTCACTAAGAAGTGAATGGTACCACCGTGCTCAGCTCGTCGTCCTGATTCTGATTCTGATATTTTTTATTTTTTTTTTCTTCTTTGAAAACTCTTAATAGAGTTTTACTCCTTCCTTATCATACCGCAGTGGCCAAATCCTCAAAATGTCAATGCGGCCAAAATTCCTGCAAAAATTATACCCTGGTATAGGAACCCTTAAGAACGACTCTGATCTGGTGGATCTGAGAGATCTGAATGGTGATCTGATAGCTCTGGGCGGTGGAACAGACTACTTCTGCGGATCTAATGGATCTAATAGATCAGAATGGCTAATATGCGAACTCGAGACTACGCGACTGATGTCTGCTGCTGCTGCACCCCTTTGCACAAGCG
Source organism: Pinus tabuliformis (assembly GCA_031772625.1). NCBI lineage: Eukaryota > Viridiplantae > Streptophyta > Pinopsida > Pinales > Pinaceae > Pinus > Pinus tabuliformis. The sequence continues at coordinate 414,618,522 of CM062816.1, forward strand.
GATCTGGAAGAGATGATGTGTGATACCCGATAGAAAAGGGAACTATGGTCTTGAGGAGTGTCAGGTGCTACAGATCACAATATACATAAGGGTCTAGTAGTAGTACTCGGCCCAATGTTTCAGGGCTCTAACTAAGGAGGATCGATCATACCCCTAGCCGTACAACCTGACTACCCTATCGTACGGGCGAGTAATCTGTTCGAGTGTTGTTCTCGGTGTATTGTAGGCGCAAGACAGCTGACGGTTTATCTATGGCGAGGTTTCAAGGGAGCCTAGGGGGCTTCCGATATACCCAGAGGGTACGTGGAAGACAGTTTGTGTGCGGATCTATCTAATGTGCTACTACTCGAAGGGGTACCCACAGGGGTTACAAGGGAGTCCAACAGACGTGACCACCTCTTGTATTTCCTCCGTGCATGCCTCCCCAAATCCGCAGGTTTATGCGCTCAACGACAGATCCTGTGGTTTAAAGACGTCGGAACACGTCTCTTCCCAAAAAAAAAATTTGCTAAGAAATAGAGATCCCACCGGCCCTGGAAAGTGCTCTGATACCACTTGTTATGCTCTTAACCTGCAAAATGATTCCCAAATACAGAATATGCGAAGAAAAGATACCCAGAACACAGAATAGCAATGATTTTATTATTCATAGAGTAATGTTCACTTGCCTCTTCGAGGGGGCAACCTCCAATAGAGCAGAGCTCGATTACAAAATAAGACACGATGCTCCTCGCAGGGAGTCTCTATTTTATATATGACTCATACATGCAATACCACGGGCCAATACCGTGGGTTTTATTAATACCATCTATCTAATATTACAGCCCATTTTCAACTAACTATGGTTCCATCATTAATTGCAGATTAACCACTTACAATTATTAATATGGGCTTTATTGACTCTTGACAATGACGTGATCCCATTACATAAATAAGGGGGTTAGGGTGGGACCCTAACAGAATTCATTTCTTGATGCTTGATGTGATCTTTCACTTCTTGAACATTTTTCTTTTGGATATGTCCTTCTACATTGATAGTTTGAGGAGTGGTAATTCCAGCCAATGCATTACAAGATATGGTTGGATTCATTTCTTCTTTCTCGATATGATTTTTCACTTCTTGAACCTTTTTCTTCTTGATGTGTCCTTCTATCTTGAGACTTTGAGGTGGTAATTCTTGTCAATGCTTTACAATATATGGTCGAATTCATTTCATCTTTCTCTGGGGTTTGTTCCTAGCATATATCCACTTCTTTTGATGCTTCTTGATCCTTTTCTTCCTCCTCTTCATACTCTATGTAAAATAATTTTTTCTCAACACACTTATGACCTTTAGTGGATTTGCTATCACAATTGTAACAAAGCCCCTTTTCTCTTTTTTCTTCCAATTGTTGTGGTGTAATCCTTGTAGGTTGTGGAAGGCTAGGAGAAGAAACACTTTCATAATTATAGTTGTAAGTGGTGGGATTCCTTGTTTCCATAATTTCGCTTTCAATTTTTATTGCCCACCTAAATGCATTCTCCAATGAATTAGGTTCCCAAAGATGAACCTCATGTTGAATGTTATCCTTTAAAGTACCTATGAAGTCATCAACCCTTTGCTTCTCTGAAATATCATTTACACTTATATTCAATTTTTGAAAGTCCTCAATGTTCTTTTCCATTGAAAGCTTTTGTTTGAGATTTATCAATTGGCTAAAGAAGGTGTTTCTCTTTATATCCTTTAATGTGCTATCATTTCCTCCATGAAAATTGACCACATAACAAGTTGTTTAGGAGAACAAAGCCTTTTATACCATAAAAACTGATCTGGTTCTAAATATGAAGATGCAATACATACCTTTTTTAACCATGTTACACCATGTAGATCAAAATATTGCTCCATCTGAGGTATCCAATTTACCAGATCCTTCCCAGCAAACTTCCTCATATCACCTTTTCTTGATTTTAGGAGCTCAGTCTTTGAATGACTATAACTCTGTAATTTCGATTCTTCCATTTCTAAAATTGTGCCCTGCAGTAGCCCTCTACATCCTCTTTCCAATGCCACCTGTCTGATCAAATTTAGATTCCCCAAGAAAGAGTTATGAACAATATCCCAAGATGACCTCATTATATACCTTTTGAGAAGATCGAACTTGTATGAAGTGACATGTGTCACTGTGTTAACCTTAGGATCTCAAAAATATACACAGGAAACTACAACCTATTCTCTTTCTATAACTTCTTACGAAATTTCAATCTAATTCTTAAAAAAAAAGTTATGACGATTTTCCCCAGGTCACCTGTTTGGAATGTAATTCGGGAGTCTGCAAAAAGGCCAACTTCCTTAGATCATATCTCCATAAATATAGCACGAAAAACTCTAAAATTTGGACATGAGGTTCAGAACGATTTCGGCCCAAATGGGTTTTTTTTCTTAGAATTTGAAATGTCACAGGAAAAAAATTATAGTGCAAATTACACGATGACATATCTGGAGCAACGAAACCCTAGAATCCAAATCTCTGATACCAAATGTTATGAAACCAGCTCACAAAAAGATAGAAAAGATAGATAAACGCCTTAGAATTCAGCCTCTTCGATGGGGCGACCTCATTTACATTACATAGATGAATAATTCTTGGATGATACAAATGGCAAGACCTCCTTTCTATATATAGGAGTCTAAGGGGTCATAATATAATCACAACTGACATAACAATAATAATGTAAGGGCACAATAATAACAATATGGGGACTACATGGGTACGAGAATATAATATGGGGGTTGTAATAATAACAATAAGG
>CM062816.1:414626311-414674454 GCA_031772625.1 Pinus tabuliformis
CTTCTGTACCTTTTGAATGAGTGGCCACACTTCTTCGTCCTTCTTCCATTCATACCCTGTTTCATTTATCAAATCTGTTTGGATAATAGAAATAGCACACAACAATGCTTCCACATACTCATCCTTTCTTGAGAGTGCATTTGCCACAACATTTTTCTTCCCTTTTTTGTAGATGATTTCGAGGTCATAACCCAACATATTTGTGACCCATTTTTTTTGTTCTTCTAAAGATAATATGTGTTCTAAAAAGTATTTAAGACTATCATGATCCATTTTTACCTTGAAGTGTCTTCCCATTGGGCAAGGTTGCCATTTCTTAAGTGCATGTAGTATTACCAACATTTCCTTCTCATAAATATCTTGCTTGAGATGTAGCTGTAGAAATACCCAATGACCTACATAAAAACATTTTTCACTGCGATGTTGATCTACCTATTGTTTCATTCAACTCTGCACCAAAGTGGCATTATCCTTTAAAAGTTGGAGAACTTGTTGTTGATGCTCGATGTGATCTCTCATTGCTTGAACCTTTTTATTCTTGATATGTCTGTTGAGCATTAGAAAAGGTATGTAATTACCAGTTATTTCGTTATCTTTTCCTTTAATTCATAATTTCTTTACATTATGAGATGGGCATATGATGAAGGATTATGATAAAGTTAAAGAGATTTGTGAGTAATGTAAAATGACTAAATATTACCTTTTTCTATGTAGAAAATGAATAAAATGGGAGATCGCCATTTTAGAGGAAAAGACAAGGAAAAATCAACTACTATCCCTTTGACACGCAACCACATCCAGACGAGGCAATCTAGATCAGAGCACATGAGCCAAGAAAAGGAAGAAGAAACACCATATCAGCGTAAGAGGATGAAAAGATAACTGAAGGATAATGATATGGCGAATCGCTTAGGATCCATTGATCCTGAGGGATCGCTACCTTAAGAATATCTGTATTGTTGGAATTTCTGCCTGGCCACTATTAAAAGGGATAGCACTTCTAGCTTAGGGGGGAATTATTGTTGATTTATAGAATTTGCTATTGTAGATTGAACTTTGATCATCGACTCTAAAGAGCGATTACTGTAACTCTATTTTCACGATTAATATATAAACTTTGTTGTTGTTCCGTCTTTGATTCTGGAGTAACCGTAGTATTGCGTACCTAGAGGCTAAGAGCCCAGCCCTAGTGGATCACTTTCTTCCTGTACCATTATTTTCCAATTCCAAGTTGTGAGTGGTTTGATTTCTTTTACTTGCTTCATTCAGTAATCTGTTGTTCCTTATCATTTCATTCACTGGCTCTATTATATTTAATTCGTATTTGAATAGTAAGGTGATCTTCTACAACTGAAATCTTATGCTATTCATTCTTCATTGCTATTCCCTTACAGATTGACATTACTATGTAACATTGATGTTCCTTTATAGATTAACATTACTATTCAATTACAGAGTAACATTGTTGTTCATTTACAAATCAATATTGTTATTTATTTAGCTACGGTGTATCTCTAACTGTGATTTTTGTTCATCTGGATTACCATTCCATTGCAATTGTAATCATTGTTTCTTTATAACTGTGGTTAATATTTATTATGCTAAACTCAGGTTACTCATTCCATTATTCTAGATCCGCTGTGTGTTAGCATTTGATTTAGTTCATGGTGCGTTTGCACTTGATTTAGTTTTTGTTCAGTATTTCGTAGGACTTAATTAAGTTTTTTGTTCCATTCTTAGTTTGTTGTTCAATTCAATTACTAGTTAAAGATTTTTTCTCAATTCCTTTAGGTTACGATTGCTGCTTAATTCATTCCTGTAAGATTAAAGCTTTGTTGTTCGATATTTTCAATAGATTATTTGTTGTTGCCTTTTCTATTAATTGAATTATCATTTCAAGTAATTGATTTTGTGTGAATAGAATGATCTGCAACTATAGTGAACATTGACCATTTTTGTCTAGTTCCCAGATTGGAGATCCTCTCTTTTATTGCTTTTCATTTCCATCAGTTTACAAAGGGAAGAGTTGTCATTACTGCACCCTTGACTGATGAATGTCGTATTTTCTTAAATGAATGATTTAGTTACAAAGCATTTCAATTTCCTTCCATTACATTTAGAGTTTGTTTTAAGCATTTGTTTCCTTTTGTAGCAGCACTATAATACTAGCATTACTCTTAACAAGTGACTGCCTCAGACTGAGTACACTCTTGAGATAACAAATTTTACCTGGATTGATAAGTAATGTAGGGTAAATAGAGGTTGAAAAGACCCTTTTTACTTCTCGACATTTTGGCGTCTTTACCAGGGAAGAGTGTAGCCATTTGTTTCTTTAGAGAGTAGTGTAAGTACCTGCTAGGAGAGAGTTGGGTTTTAAAAACAGAGGGTAGGAACCTGCGTATGGAGCATGTAACAGCCCTCCTCGCATGCGAGCTTTCCTGTAGATTTGTTGTTATTTTGGGTATAAATCAGCATTTGATTTGTGTGCATGACTAAGAAGAAAAAAACTAAAAAGAATCCTAAACCACTGCTCAAAACTGATAAATCTAAAGGGCTGGTGACCCTTGGCCGATCGACCTTTATAGACGAAATCCTAAAAAAATAGAATATCAACCTTCAGTAGGACCTAGAAAAGCTGCTTCTAGACAACCTACTAGTTCGCTTCAGGCGACATGATCACCATCTATAGCCTTCGCTGAGGTGCACAGCCAAACAGAGCAATATTTTCAAGAAATTGAGAATTCTAGCCAAAAATCATTGCAAGAAGGGAACCTTAGTAACCTCTGCAAGGGAAGAGGAGAAACAGGGGAACTGAAGAGCCAAAATCTCCTCTTGGAATAATTCAACCATTAAGCAGCCCAAATAATGGAAGTGCTATAAAAATCATCCAAAATGAAGCTGAAAAACCTGAAGAGCTAAAATCATTAATTCAGCAAGGAACTCTCATCATCCTAGACAAAGGAAGTTCTATTAAGGCCATTCCTGCTCCTTCTGGCTAGCCTAAGAATACCCTCCTAGAAATCCCACAAGGTTATTGGCACATATTTGACCAAATGGTCCACAACCAGCAAACCTCCCAAACCTCTACACTGCAATATCCCATTTTAGATATTGCAGTTAATGCACCTATGAAATCCATTCCTCTCCAACACATCCCTACATTCCATGGCCTAACATTGGAAGATCCAAATGACTATACCACTGATCCCTAAAAGCTGAAATTATTTCCCTCTACATTGAAAGGGGCTACTTTACGATGGTTTTTGGGATTAGGTGAAGGTGTCATAAACGACTGGGATCAGATGAAGGGTGCTTTCTTAAAAAAATATCTAAATTTTTGTAGGTCTAAAGAGTTGAAAGATGAAATACTTTAGATGGTATCTATACCTAATGAGACATTAGAAGAACATGTTGAACGTTTTCAGTATAATCTTCAAAGATCTCCTTATGCATCATTACCCTTACCTAACAGTGTATTAAAAACAACATTAATTAAGGGCATGAAGGAAAAATGTGTGGAAACACTAAATATTATGGGAAAAGGAGATATTTACCAAGAAAAATTTGCTGAAATTATTAACTTATGTATTAGGAGTTCGCAAGGTAGAACAATGCTAAAACCAGTGGATATGACAGGTTTACAAGGGACAACAAGATCTCTAGAGAAGGAGTAACTCGCACAAAAATTGGAAATTTATTGGAGAATTTCAAAACTGATATATTGGGGACTCTGACAACATAGCTCGATATTATCCAAGTGAAACATAAACAAGTAGAGGTAAAGCAAAAGCTGCAAATATTTTGTCCCAGATGCAGAAAGAAACACAACCAAAAGAGTGCCCACTAGATGCAGTTCAAGTTTGTGCTATTTTTACAAAATACCACTCTACGGAGAGCTACCCCTCACTTCTCGGTTTGAAAGCAGTATACAAAGAAGCAGAAGAAGAACCAGGTATGTTCCCCGATCCATCTTCTTCTTTCCAGCCTCCGCATTATCATGCTCATCAATATAATACAATGTGGCAAACTCAACCTCCCTTCTCAAATTGGTCACAACAACCATTTCCTTCATAGTCTCCATGGCCGAACCAAACAAGCCAATCTAATTGGCCTAATTTCACCTATGCTCCACCATAGTGTCAAAACAATGCATATCCAACACATTGGTCCCCTCCCACTTCGCAGAGTCAAGCCTCGTAGACAAACTGGTAAAGACCAATGAATCAGCAAATGGGAACCATTCCACTCCCTCAACCTACACTACAAACACCACAACAAAACCCCCAGTCCAACTTAAGATTGCAACTCCTACCCCAACCCAGCCAGAACCCAAATAACAGACCGGTTCAATCCGTTCAAATAATAGAAACACCAGAACTGGAAACTGATCTAAGGGAGTACAACGACCTTCAATTAAGGTCTAGGCGTATTATAGAAACCGAGGGGAAAAAATAGGCCCAAGTTGAAAATCAGTTACCTATAGAACAACCATTACAGACAATAGACTCATGACCAAGAAACCACATCTTCTCCCCCATTCCCAGAATGATTAATCATACTGCGCCCTATAGAACATCCTGACTTTGATATTCTGGGAGAACAAAAGAATTTGTACATAAAAATCCCACTCCTCCAAGCTATCCAATATATCCCAATATATGAAATTTTTTTTGAAGAACTCTGTATAAAAAAACTGAGGCGAAGAATAAAAAATAACCCAATAGTCCAAGTAGTTGGCACCCTATCTGATCTATTATCAGGGAGAGAAGCACCTGTCAAATATGAAGACCCAGGAAATCCAATAGTGATAGTGAAAATCAATGGACAAACCTTTTTAAATGCCTTATTTGATTTAGGGTCTACAATTAATATCTTAACAACCACCACTTGTCAAAAACTCGGCATTACATTAGTAGAACCAACCTCCACCTTATTAGAACTGGTTGACTGATCATTGGTTAGGCTAGAAGGTACACTACATGATCTCATGCTATCTATTGATTCCTAGGAATATCTTGCCGATTTTTTTATAATAAACCCCCAAAATAGACTTGATGGACACTCGTTGATTTAAGGCAGACCTTGGCTTGCGACTGTTGATGCTTACATTGGCTGCCAACAAGGCAGTATGACCATAACTAGAGGGAGTAACATGAAGAAACTAGCCCTATACCCTCCAGCCCAACCAAGTGTAATAATAATAATAACTAACAAACATCCTGTATCATACCTCACCGAAAACATTAGAACCCCATTAACCATAGAAGATGCCCTCGATTTTAAAGATCAAACAGAGGATGATGTTATTAACAACTTCATTAACCAAGCTTAATCTAGCTCTCATGTACAATGTCACATGATAGAGGTAGAATTTGACAATGAACTAGAAGAATATCCCCTCAAAGACCCCCATGATCAAACAATACCCACTACCTCTATTTCAAACAAAAAAACTATAGAGATTAAGCCAGGAAAAACCTTGAACATCAATAATAAACTAACTCCTGAACAAGAAGAGAATCTGGTCCAACTAGTGAGAAAATATAAGGAAGATTTTGCATGGGATTATCAGGACATGAAAGGAATCGATCCCTAGCTATGTACGCATGACATTTATACAGAAAAGGAGACGAGACCTTTTTTCCAACCCCAATGGAGACTCAACCCTCACTTGAAAGGCATTGTGAAAGCTAAATTACAAAAAATTTTGGATGTAAACTTTATTTATCCGATCTCCGATAGCAAGTGGGTCTCTCTGTTAGTTGTGGTGCCAAAGAAGAATGGAAAGTGGAGGATTTTTGTAGATTATAGAGAATTAAGCAAAGCCACCCATAAAGACCACTTGTCCCTTCCATTCATTGATCAGGTATTAGACACATTAGCAGGAAAGAAATTCTTTTATTTCTTGGATGGCTTCAGTGGATACAATCAGATTCATATTGCCACTGAAGACTAGGACAAAACCACTTTTACCTGTCCTTGGGGAACATTTACCTATAGAGTCCTACCCTTTGGCCTATGCAATGCGCCTGCCACATTTCAAAGGGCCATCCTTAGCATCTTTTTAGATTTAATAAATGAAGGGCTCGAAGTATAAATGGATGATTTCACGCCACACGGAGATGATTTAAACCCAACACTAGGCAAATTGGAAAAGATGTTACAATGATGTATTGCCACCAGGCTCTGCTTGAGCCATGAAAAGTGCTATATGATGATAAGCAAAGGGCTCATCCTAGGTTGTTATATCTTAGTAGCTAGAATATAGGTAGATCCAGCCAAAATTCAAATAATATTATTAATGCCTACTCCTACCAGACAGACATAGGTACACAGTTTTCTTGGATTTTCTGGTTATTATAGGAGATTTATAGAACATATTTCTCAAATAGTTGCACCTCTATATGCACTGATAGGGAATGTTTATTTTGTTTGGATAGATAAATGCGACCATGCTTTTGAGGATCTGAAAAAGCTTGTGTCAAAGACCCCAGCGCTCAGAGGCCCAAATTGGGACTTGCCATTTTAAATTTCATCAGACGCTTCAGACATAGTTATTGGAGCAGTTCTTGGGTGCGAAGAAAAAAAAAACCATATGCAATCTATTATATCTGCAAGAATTTGTCTCCTGGCGAGTTAAATTATACAGTTACTAAAAAATAATTCTTAGCTGTAATACATGCTGTAAATAAATTTAGGCATTATATCACTAGATATCATGTTGTTTTATATACAGATCACTTTGCCATAAAATATTTAGCAAGTAAACCTATTACAAACGGTAGAGTAATTAGATGGTTGATTTTATTGCAGGAATTCGACATCACAATAAATGATTGACCTGGGAAACAAAATCCTGTACCTGATTTTCTCTCACGAATGTTGAAGCCAGTGGACGCAACAGTAGTTGAAGATAAATTTCCAAATGAACATTTATTCACTGTTACTATCAAAACACCTAGGTATGTTTAAGCCGCAAATTATTGAGCAGCAGGTAAATTACCAAAGCATCTGACGCCTAATGAACGAAACAAATTGTGCAACATAGTACCCGATTTTCTTGGATTTGGGGCTACATATTTCATATAGGGAAGATATGCACATCAGAAGATGCATCTGTGAAGATGAAATATTTGACATTTTGAAAGCCTGTCATGACGGACCATGTGGCAGGCGTTTCGTAGATCGAAGAGCTGGTTGCAAAGTTCTGCAAACAGGGTATTACTGGCCCACAATCTTCAAAGACGCGAAGAAATTTTTTCAAGCCCATGACAATTGCCAAAGAGCAGGACACCTTGGATAGTCCGATGAAATGCCTTTAAACCCACAGCTAGTAATCAAACCATTTGAGCATTGGGCGGTTGATTTTGTTGGTCCGATCAACCCATCATCAAACCAGAAAACATATATTCTAGTAGTAACTGAGTATGTGACGAAATGTCTTGAAGCAGAGGAACTTTTAAGAGCTACAGAGGGCTCTGTCATTCATTTCCTGTTCCAAATATTTGTGCGATATGGCCTCCCAAGAGACATAATCACAGACGGAGGACCATAGTTTGTAGGTAATAAAATCACTGCAACATTTAAAAACTATCATATTCAGCACAAGATTACCAGTTCGTATCACCCATAGGCAAATGGCCAAGTAGAAAGCATGAATAAAGTCATAGAGGCAATATTAACAAAAACCATTGTGTCATACAGACGCAATTGGGCTACAAGATTTTCGGAAGCTTTGTGGGCATACCGAACAACATGGAGAAACACTACTAGTTATTCACCATATCAGCTAGTATTTGGAAAGGAACCCATCTTTCCAATAGAATTCGAAATACAAACGTTAAGAACAACACAGTAGGTCAATTTAGATTTAAATGAGGCCCAAAGCAATAGACTACATCAAATCAATGAGCTAGATGAAATCAAGCTCTTAGCTCTTCAACATACTGCGTTAGTCCAACAGTAGAGAGAAAAGTGGCACGACGCCCTGATCAAGAAGACAATCTTCAATGAAGTAGATTGGTCACTCCTATACGATTCAAGGTTTCAGAATTTTCTAGAAGAACATCAGACTCGCTGGCTGGGATTGTATGAAATCTAGAAAGTGCATGACAATGGCACCATTACATTGACTACTATTGACGGAACTGGACATACCTTCAAAGCAAATAGCCACCGAGTTCGACTGTACCACAAACCTCTTACTCGGGAATCCTTCTACCAACAACTCCAGGAAGATTCTGACATGCAAATTCTGGCTGGGGAAGAGAACTCTTCCTCACCTTTGGTTCACTAAGTAATTTGATTGCTTTTAAATCTTGTACATAACTTTTTCTGTACCGTTTGTGTAAATTTCTTTTTGTACAAATTTCTGTATTTCTACATTTTTTTTCACATTTTGCTGTTTCTTTCCAAAGGAGCAAAACTTTAACCATTTTGTTGTTCCTTTTCGAAGGAAAAACACATTTTCATTTTGTTGTTCCTTTCCAAAGGAACAACATTTTCACCATGTTTCTGTTCCTTTTCGAAGGAACAAAACTTTTGCATTTTGTTGTTCCTTTTTGAAGGGACAACATTTTCGCTGTTTGATGTTCCTTTTCGAAGGAACATCACTTTCAAATTTTGCTGTTCCTTTCCGAAGGAACAGCATTTTCGGCGTTTTCTGTTCCTTTTCAAAGGAAAAACACTTTTGCATTTTGTTGTTCCTTTCCAAAGGAACAACATTTTCGTCGTTTGTTGTTCCTTTTTGAAGGAACAACACTTTTGCATTTTGTTGTTCCTTTCCAAAGGAACCATATTTTCACCGTTTTTCTATTCCTTTTCGAAGGAACAACACTTTTGCATTTTTCTCTTCCTTTTCGAAGGAACAACATTTCCACCTTTTTTTTGTTCCTTTCCGAAGGAACAACACTCCCACACTTTTTCTATTCCTTTCCGAAGGAACAACTCATCTGCATTTTTGTTGTTCCTTTCCGAAGGAACAACACTTTCATTTTTTCTGTTTCTTTCCGAAGGAATAGCATTTCAGCATTTTTGTTTCTCACTTGCTTTATTCGCTGTTCCAATTAAGGAACAATTGTTGTTCCTCTTACAGTTCCAAGTATGTTTTTATTTTGCTTGTTGTTCCTCTTAAAGGAACTGTTGTTTGTGTGTGCAAATATTCTTTTGTTGTCCATACACCAGTTGTTCCATCTAAAGATCAACACTTTTTGAGTGCATTTTTCTTCCTTTTGTGTGCATGTGTGTTTTACCATTTAGAGGATTTTTGTGAGAAATGGTCATTTAAGGCACAACTATACATTTATGCATGAATACAAAAATTAGAGGATACTAAAATCAGCAAATAAAATAAAAATCATTATCTTTAGAAGAAATCGCTTTGAATTGATAAGAGAAAGGACGAAATGACACAACTATTTATATCACTTTGTTGTCTTTATTTTCATTTTTGCTGAAGCAAGAGTTGGACCTTCTATTTCTTTTATCAGTAAATAAAATACATAAAATACAACATTCCACGAAGAGTTGTGGACAAAGGAAAAAACAGATCTCAATCTGATAATGATCCAAAGGCAAAAGCCCCGACCCTACAAACCAAACCTTAAAACTCTCAAAGGAAAAGTAATACTGAAGCTGCCTACTGAGAATAAAGCCTCGGGTCCGAAGAGGAAAAAATGTACCAGTCTATAAGGAATTCATGTCCGAAAAACTCACAAAACCCACAAACCTATAGAATTTACAAAAAACTATGATTCCTACCAAGAACATTTTACCTCCAGCCAAGAATAAAAGGCATTAACTCCTCCCATGTCTTCCTGACTTGCATCTTTAATCTCAACCGTTGAAACTCCTCACTTGATCGAATGGTTGTGGTTGATTTCACAATACTTATAAGCCCGACTCTTACCCACATGGACCCACCAACATGCTCGATCGATCTCAACCGTAGATCTGCCGTGCTCAATCTGATGGCTGAGGATCATATCACACAGGTCTACATCACTGAACAATAGCCCATGATGAGGACGGTATTCCATCCGACCCCACAGCCACATGTACCTCACTAAATGGAATTGCTTCCATTTCGGAAAAAACACTTCCCGCTTGCAAGGCTTGCGATCACCGAAAAACTGCCCCAAACATGGTATTGCGATCAAATAAGGAAATTCGATGGTTTTGAGGCTGCCGAGAGTTCTCGGATTCTGGCCTCTTGTTGTATAAAATCTACCTAAACTAGTGAGAGAAGTAACTCCCACCACTCTGCCGATAATCCAAAAAATAGAGTCTCTCGGGCTGCTACCTCCTGGAACCTCTATGAAAGTGGTAACCCAAGTTGTGAAGGCCAACAACGGCCTGCAACCCACTAAAGACCCGACTGTGAAAAAACCCTCAATCATAAAGCAACTGAGTCATTTGGACCTCGTCTCCATGGCTCTGTTTCGAAACACCATCCTATATTCATCTGCCTGGTCGTAACAATTCACCTTTAACCTATTCTTGGGCAACTCTTGCCAACTCCTCGCAACCCTATCTTCTATACAGATCACTTCTTGATTGGCCAGAAGATTCGCCAATTTGTTGGCCGTTCTTCGCACATGTTTAAAACTTACTGTTAGAAGGCACTGGAGGTGATGCTGAATCCGTTGAAAGACTCGGATCAACCTCTATTTTCTTGAGGCTTTTTCCAGCTTTGTACCCCAACTAATTCTCTTGACTGAGTTAATGATTAACTCGGAATTAGCTTCAACAATCACATTTTGGCGGTTATCTTGTTCCAGGAAATCTAAACATTGCTCCATAGCTATTAATTCCACCATGTTGTTGGTGGCTCTTCCTAAATGGCAATAGAAGATGAAAAGAATTCTTTCGTTCTCATCCCTTAACACCCATCCATAATCAGCAGTACCCGGGTTGCCTTTAGAATCCCCATCAATGTTGTATTTCAAAAAACCCTTAAGGGGAGGATGCCAAAAATCTTGCTCAGATTCCATTGTTATTATCTTCCTATCTAGGCCCCGAGGAATAAGTTCCTACAAACCTAGCCTACTCAGAGTCCTCAATTCTGCTTCGGAATGTGGGTTCTTAGCGAGATTCCACACTATAGTGTCAAGTGTGTCCTTGAGATGTTTTAAGATCTGCTCATAAAGGCGTTGGTATGACTTCTTTTCATTCTTGAAGATTCTATTGTTCCTTTCTTCCTAGACATTCCAAATAATGAATCTTGGTGTAAGAGCCCATGCTAAGCCAATAACTTCATAATATGAAAATTTTCTTCTCCTGTTGTTTAGGGTGTTGATAATACTCCCTTTGTCCCTATCAGTCTGTTGGAAGATGGAGGCAAAATAATCCCACAACGTAGAAGTAAAAATGCAATTGTTGAGAAGGTGCTCCATTGTTTCCTCTTGGGCTTCACAGAGTTGGCATCTAGAAGGCCCCAAGACACCCCTCTTTCGAATGTTATCCCATGTCAAAATTTTCCTATGCTGAACTAGCCACATGAAGAGTTTAATTTTCATCCAGCCTTGATGCCTCCATAGGGCTTGCCAAATCCTATCCGAAACATGGGAATCTAGTTCAAGGAGAATGAGTTTTGCCTCCTTAATATGAAAGGTACCCTCATTATTGTTGCCCCATATCAGTTGGTCATGCCCCCTGACATTAAAATTTTCCTTTGTTCTAACATTTTCATTAGCTTCTCTAATTTAGCTTTCAGGGGGTTGTCATCCTTGAAATCAAAGTTCCTCGAGGTTCTCCATTTTCCTATACTGTTGGTTTGGGCCCAAAAATATTTTACCTTAGATAACCATTTAGCATCTGTGTCTTCCTTGAGGTCCCCCAAGTCCTCTTTTAACAATATAGGTTCTTGTTGCCATTTATCCTCCCAGAATAAAGCTAAGTTTCCCTCTCTGATTTCCCAGAAGCTATTTTCTTGTACTAAGCCCCTGTTCTCCCATGCCTTATTCCAAATGTGTGAGCCCTTTATATTTCCTGAGATCCTTATGTGATCATTATTTTTCCAAGTTCTGGCATATTTTTCCTTCTAAATAATATCCCACTGAGCCTCTGGGCCTTTTACCCAGCACCACCGTAATTTTGCCCCTAAAACATTGCTTAGAATCTTAGGATCATCCAATCCAAGACCCACATGGTTTTTAGGTTTGCAGATTTTTTCGCAGGCTACCAAGGCCCATTTATTTCTTTCTTCCCCCTTGCCCCAAAGAAAGTCTCTTTATATGGTTCTGAATTGTTGCAGGACCCATTTTGGTGCTGGGAGACCTGATAGCATGAAGATTGGGATTGATTGAAGGATAGCCTTTGTAAGCACCAACCTACCAGCCAAGTTTAAAGATCTAATAGTCCATTTCCTGATTTTATCTTGCAAATTATCAATCACCAGCTCCCAGATTCTCTTGTGTAAAGGTTTGGAAGTTAGAGGAACTCCCAAATATTTGGATGAGAGGATCTCCCTTTGAAAGCCCAAATTTCTGGAGATATTTCTTTGAATAGCAATATTAGTATTAAAGAAAAAAATATTAGATTTGCAGAGATTAACTTCAATACCTGAAGCCATGGAGAAGTCACTCAGGATCTACTTATGCACAAGAGATTCTTTGACAGTGGGGATTCCTTGCAACATTGAATCATCGACAAATTGTTGACGAGTCAAGGCCTATCCATTTTTAAAAAATTGGATACCTTTGATCTTACCCCCTTATTTTGCATGCTTGATAGACTGACCTAGTCCTTCCATCATGAGGATGAAGAGAAGGGGAGAGAGTGGGTCTTCCTACCTGAGGCCTCTTGAAGGAATAAAAGTATTCGGGGGAGAACCATTAAAAAAAATTGAAAAGCTGGAAGAAGTAACTAGGGCCATGACCCATCTAACCCAGTTCTTCTAAAACACAAAGGCAATGAGAACTTTCCTAATATAGTTCCAATTCAGCTCATCATAAGCTTTGGCTATGTCCAATTGCATGATCATTCCAGCCTTCCTATTGCTAGTCAGAGAGTGCACCACCTCATGTGCTTGAATGATGTTATTGAGAATTTTTCTACCTTCCACATATCCAGATTGTTCCACAAAAACTATGGAAGGAAGCAGAAGTTTAAGTCTATTAGCCACAACCTTGGATATTATCCTGTAAACCACATTGCACAAAGCTATGGGCCTAAACCTGTTAGGAGTTTGAGCTAAATCCTGTTTAGGGATTAGGGAGATAAAGGAGGTTTTTAGTGCCTTCAAAATAGTTCTATTCCACCTAGAATCTTCTACTACATTTAGAATATCCTGTTTGACTATATTCCAGCAAGATTTAAAGAAATCTACATTGAAACCATCCAGGCCAGGTGCCTTACCATTCTGTATTTCTTTGAGGACCTCACTAACCTCCTCTTCAGTCACTGGCTTATTAAGGTTGAAATTGTCCTCTCTGGACACCAGCCTGGGTATATGTCTTGTTAAGTCCCTGATGGAATGTTCTCTATCTGAACAAGTTTGCTTTGCTATACTTTGAAAGTGATGAACTAGCACAGCTTCTATATCTTCATGAGAATTGAGAAGATTACCTCCCTCTTCCTTGATCGAAGAAATCCTGTTGTGAGCTCTATTCGCCATATTGGATCTATGGAAAAATCTAGCGTTACGTTCCACTTATTTTAGCCATTGAACTCTATATTTTTGTCTCCAAAATATTTCCTCTTGTTTACATAAATTCTCCCAGTCTTGATGATATTCGGTGAGTTGATCAATTTTGACTTTTTGAAAGCCATCCGTGATAAGGGCTTGGTTGAGTTCTTGCATTTTAACTTCAATAGATTTTTTGCTTCAAAAGTATTGCCATATTCATTCTTGTTTCAATATTTGAGCCTGAGTTTGATATGTTTTAGTCTTTTTTGAAGAAGGAAGATTCTTGTGCCCTGAATATTCAAATCTTTTGCTCACTAGTTGGCAATGTTGTTGATGAAATTTGGGTGGGAGAGCCAGATATCCTCAAATCTAAAAGTTCTATTCCTGGGGGTACCAATGCCCTGAACCTCCAGTTGAACCGGCCAGTAATTAGATCCTCCAAAGGGGAGAAATATTGCTACCATTTCCTTGTCATTGAGCATAAGGTGCTCTGAGATTATGAATCTATCTAATTTTGAGGCCACCTAAGACTCTCCTCCTCCTTTATTGTTCGAAATAAAGATACCATTACTCATTACTATGTCCACTAGCTTCATATTATCTATAAAGGTTTGAAATGCCAAAGAGTCCTTACTTAGAATTCTGGTTCCCCCTTTTTTCTCCGAAAGTGATTTGATCATGTTGAAATCACCGCCCAAGATCCATGGTATTCCTGCATGCCTATCTCTGATCTCATCCAGAGAATCTAGAAACTTGAGTTTACCATCTACTCTTTTGGGCCCATACACATTCGTGACCAGGTAAGTTTCCTTATCTCTCGTAGGCTCAATGACCACTGGTAAATCCCTGGATTCCTCAGCATCTAAAATTATATTTTTTTAGGGTTCCAAAGAGTGAGTATGCCTCCTCTTATATTCTTCGCTTTGACCTCTAGAAACACAAATCTGTTGAGCCATTTTCTATGAATCTCTTTTATTTTTTGATGGAACATCTAGTTCCGTGGATGAAGATCACATCTAGTGCTACTTGTTTCATCCTGTTACTAAGTAATCTTTGTTTTCTTTTACTTCCGAGACCCCTAATATTCCAAGAGGTGAACTTCATTATTAAAGATTTGTAAAGGAGTAGCTGGTTAGATCTTTCATCTTACTTGAATCTAACATTAGCTTTCCACATTCCATCAATATCTTGTTCTACTTTTTCCTACCTCTTCTCTTTCCTGGGTTTCTAGGTACTAATCCTATGTTATTTTTATAGTTTTCACACCTTTGCCGCCTTGCCTTTCATTGTTTCTTTGCTTCTCCAACCCTTTGGTCTTAGTTTTCCATATAAATAGCTGTTGAACTCTATTTAACTCCTCTAGAGGTAACGAGTCTACCCCCTCCCTGGTTCCTTGTTTCAAGAAACCTTCCAGATCTAGGTTCTCTTTATCAAGAATCTCCTATAGTTCATGGTACTCCATCTCCATCTCACTCTGGATCATTTCCTAGTCCATTTCCAGATCTGTATCACTCATCATAGTTTCTTTCTATTTATTAATATCTTGTGTTTGTTAACATCTTCTTCGTGCTCCTCCTCCACTGGACTTCCTTCCTTTGCCTGATCTGCTTGTGCTATCCCTTCTTCTTCTTCTAGAACTTGGAACCTGTTCCGACTGACCTATTTCTCTTCTATTTGATGTAGCTTTGGCCCCCTTTTTACTCCTTTTCCTTTATGTACCACTTTGTGAGCTTTCATTATCTTTCTTGGTGTTGGCTTTACTCTTGTTTTCTATTTTACTGAGAGGGAAGTCTCTAAATAGGGGCCCATTCTCATGGTATTTGCAACATATGAATGGAATATGTTCATAATCCAATGTTTGCACCCATTCTTCATCAAACACTTCCAATATCACCTCATCCAGTAGAGCTCCAGAGAGATCCATCTCCACACAAATTGTTGCGAAGGAAGTATATTTTCCCCTTATAGCAGCTTCAGAAGCTTTCACAAAACACCCTAACTTATTTCCTATGGCAGATAAGGATTCTATTTTCTAGTAATCAAGAGGTAAAGAGTAGAGTCTAACCCAAATCAAGAACGAGGTAAAAGTCTCACACTCTTGGAAAAAATTCATAATCCATGGTCGCATATAAAGGCCTACTACTGAATAAAAGTAGGGCCCTCCTTCAAACACTCTGTCCTTATCTTCAATATTTGCAAAGACCACAGGAAAGAATCCCTTTGACCCAAGATGTAAGTCTATGCTTCCTTTTGGTTTTCAGTGGTATTTAATCCACATTTGTAAAGCTTTTTGAGTGGGCCATAAGCCTATGAATTCACAAATGATTGCATATGTCTGCATGTTCTCCCTATGCATCTGTAGAGCAGGAAAATTTAAAACTACTCTGGGTGTGATCATAGCTTTGGGTTTACATGGTCCCTTTTGTGTTTTGTCTTTTACTCCCTGTTCCTTGTCTGCTTCCTCATTTTCTTTAGTGCTATTATTCTCCTTTAATTTAGTACCATATTGCTCCTCTTCACTATTCCTTTTCCTTCCATATGAAGGACCTCTATCATATTGTATTGGTTTTTTACCCCTGTTGGCCACAACCTGCTTGTAGGAGGGAGTGGAGCTCCCTCCTTTGCATCCTTCCATGTAGAACAACCTCTGCAAAATCCTGTAACCATGGCTGAATGTTCGTGTGCTCTCTCCCTCATCAACAAGTGCTACATACCTACTCAATGAAATCTTCGTTGTCTTTATTTTCACTAATACCAATGTGATTGATTATTTTTATCATGATGGTTCTTTCTAAACCCCCATAATTCTCTTTGATCATTATTATTGAATAAGAATAAGGGTATATTTTTCTCTATTGAGATGTTCAGACTTCTTCCACCATCTCTACTCTTAAGGAGTGTTGAGCCACCCTCTGTATATAAATAGGAAAAGTGTTATATAAAAGAAAAGAAGGAAAAGAAAACACACATATCTATATGATTACTAATATGATTTTTTAGATGAAGGATAGGGGGTATCATCAAGAGCTAGCCTACCATGATCATAAGGAAGAAAGTGAAGTGGCATTCCCACTATGGCCACCACACCATGGATATGATCCAAGAGGCACGTCAGAAAAATAAAAGGTCCTTGGAAGAGGGGGTCTCATCACGGGCCAGCCTATCCACCTTTCACTCCTTCCTCATGAATGGCATTGTGATTCATCTAGTTACCAGGCTAGCACAATGGCCTCCATTCTAACATCGCACAACACTTTCCTAGGCATACACAAAGGATTATGGTTCCAAGGGTGAAATAAGCAACTCTGTCAAGGTTCTGGACACCCGTGGGTAGTAAAGCTCTGGTGATGGTATTGAAGTCATATTTTTCATACATCAATAGACATTATAAACCCTTCTTCTTATATCTTTATAGTGATTTCAAATTAGATTATATAATATAACCATTTTGAACCTTTGATACATGAAAATCATTTATAAATCAATCATAATGGTTAAAGTGGATAATGACTGCATAAGAACTTTTATTCACGTCAGTTGTCTTATCCTCCATTTTTCGCATCATTTCACGACATTTCCATATTTATTAGCGATTTTATCATATGCCTCAATTTCGGTAATCCACTCATTTTTGTAAACATGTCATATATCTATACATTGTTCCTTTATTCCCATGTATTGCAGTTCATCATGTTGCTGCTTTATTTGACGGCCGAGGACGACTTATCACATTACAGGGGGCACGGGTAATCTCCATAATTCACTGGCATACGAGTCAGCTCATTATTCAGAGGTACTATGACTTCAAAAAAACTCAGGAATAGAAAGCCTAATGATATTTTGTTTCCCGATATGCATGGCTTATTGTTCCAACATCATTTCCGTGTTTTGCTCTGCAAAAATTAGGAGAAAGTTAAAAATTTGACTAGCTTGCTATTCAATCATTGTCTCTGTGTTTTTACAGTGTGATAAGCATGAATAAGATGGGAGGAAGATCAATTCGCAATGAGCCACCAATGTTAATGGTCTCTAACGCTGCACGAGAAATCTTATCAAGGGCAGGATAAATAGCCTACCTTAACTGCCTACAACAATCTAACGAGACGGTGGAAATCGAGTTTCTCAGAATCTGTAGGAAAATCATTCCATGGTGAGAGGGAGATAGATAGCAGTCACAGATGACATAATTGCTTAAGTTTCGGGACTGCCAGTTGTTGGACCTATGTGGACTCTAAAAAATGTGAGATTGCGAGACGCCATAACCATCTTCCACGATGAAGGGTAGAACCTTACTATCAAAGGGAAAGGGGTCATGTCGGCAACCCTGGGAGAGACTTGGGTAGAAGTGGCAAGAATTATCCAAAGCTACATCACTTGCGGTGGCAGAAAATACATGTTAATACCATGCCATCTCAAACTATTAGCCATGTTAAAGAAAAAATGTGTTGTGAATTTGCCTGCGTCCTTAAATTTTTTATTACATGATGTTGCCCAAAGCATGAGAAAGTCTTGCCATGTGGAATCAGTAGTAAGCCATCATGGTTTAATTCGGTTGATAGTTAGTTACACTCTTGCCCAACAACAAAGTAGTTAGGAAGAATTTATTTTCTCGATAGATGGGGGACTTGCTTCACCAACCCCAAAACGAAAACATGTTTCTAGCACATCGAGCAAAACACCGAAACAAAGATAATCTATCAAATTGGCAAGGAGGAGAGGAATGCTAGAAAATTCTTAGGGGAACATTATCCAGCCTATGGAAATACATGATTCAGACGATGAAAAACTCGCACAACTTGCACGTGGGGAGAACGAAGAAGAAATAGAAGGAAATGAAGAAGAAGAACCGGAGGAAGAGACTGAGCAATCGAGTTAGGAAGAAGGGAAGGACACAAAGGAACGCAGTGAAAGTTGTGGGGATTATAAAGTGAATAATGTTATAGGAAGGTATCCATGTTTCATTCACTCCTTGTTAATGGAATGCATGATTGAATATACATTTATTAAGGGGATAGCTATAGAAGTCAAGGGGAGCACATAGACACATAAAAATGTGTATAAATAAGCTAATTGGTCACCATATTAGATATGATCAGGCACAAGTGTTAAAGATATTAGATATGATCTAGGTATCATGACACTAGAAAGATGGCGCTCACAACTCCTTGTCATATTGTGCTTAAGTGTAGCATATTTAGGCACAATTATGAATATGTTCAATGTAGTGATACACGATAAGCACCCAGTCATGAGTCATAACCCTTCATCACGTCCTTCTTACTTGTACATCATAGAGCTTAAGGGCTGAGCATACCATTTTGGAAACCTAGTTAATTCTAAGAGGGGGGTTTGAATTAGTCTTAAAGACGATTTACAAAAACAATGTGAATTTATAATTTCGTTTACTTGGAAACCATTCATGTGAACATTCCATAACATATTATGTAAATAGCAACATAGTTCAACACATGAACCATGGGCCAACAACATAAATAGCATACACATAGGTTTTTAAGAAAAATCCCATAAAGGGAGTAAATCACAAATCTTGATTGCTAAGATGCAGATCAAATGCAGCCACTCTCATTACATTAATTTTTTTGTAGGAACCCACTACTAGGAAGAACCATCTCCATAATGTGTTTTTTTGGCCCCTACTAGCAAGAAGCACCAACTCCATATTAGTTTTACTACCACCAATGAGAAAGAGGCACCAAAGCCCTCTTTGATAAATATTTGATTAGCTTACAAGACATACCAAGTACTTTATTTTCAAGCACCTAGTTGCTAGAGGCACTAACACCCAAGCTATCCTTCAAACACTCACTTAGATGGAAGCACTAACATTCTTATGTGTAGGCCCCAACATGGTGAACCTAAATGTAACTATTTCATACGATTTTCATACTATATATATAGATGCTTTATTTATATGCATTTCTCTCAACTATGGCTCTTACTCAGAGTCAGACATAGCTTTTATCACCTCTAGACCCTATGATATCCTTTCTAGCCTTCTTCTACTTACCCCACTTAACTAGTGTCCTCCTCTTCTCTTAAAACACACAAAAACATTACCCCCACCATCTCTCTTAGTCCCAACTACATTTTTTTCATATTTTATATCTACAAATGGTTCTATTTCCAGTCTTAACTACAATCATTATGGAGTAGAGGTGGATTTATTTTACTCTTACCAGCATGAATGTGCACTTCAGTATAGCTCACCTTGCTCAAAATTGAACTTCATTTACCAAGGATTATACTCATTAATTGTCACATAGCTCTAGAAGTAGTTTTCAACCACCAGAAGGAGCCACAAAATTGTCTTTAACTCATTAAAGCCATATTTTGCACTCTATTTCAATCTTTGATATTCAATGAGATAACTATAACTCAATAATGGGATAACCAACCATTTCCATGATAGGTCTCACCTTTCATAGTCTTTGCAAATGAATTACCATGAACATTAAATCACAATTAATACTCCCAGAAAGAATTCCTCTCAAATGCATCAACCAAGAATCTGTGATTTCCTATTCATCAATTGATCTATCCTTTTATAATTGTTGCACACCAAGACTTATGGGAAATTAACCTGTAGATTCTCCTCTTGGTAAATATTTCTTTATCCCACTTTCAAAGGCTCAACCATTGCAACAACCATCATGTGTTTCAACATATCATGAAACATATCATTTATATCTTTACCCGACTCTAACACCAAGTTTTCTTATTCAGAACTAGAGTGTTTTAAAATTTATCATGCAAAATTTCAGTTTTGATTGTAGCTATTGTTATTTAGGAATTATAGCAAAAGATGTTATTGTTATCTAGGAAGTATACCAACAAGAGAAGAGAATTATGGATCTCAAGTTTTGGAACTAAGGTAATTTATTTTCATGGATATGAACTGTTTCGCATATAATTTTTAATAAAATTGGCTTTTAAGTTTATAAAATTGGTTTTAATTATTTAAATAATGTGTTATGTTTTAAATTTGTATTAACTTTTATTTAATAGATAGATTTTAAATTTTATATTTGTAATTATAAAAATTATGTTCCTATGGCAGGCTATAGACATTTTAATAAAAAAATCCCTAATAATAAATATATATATTTATTAAAAAATAGTAATAATAAATATATGTTTATGATACATTATAAATAAAGAGTT
Organism: Pinus tabuliformis; assembly: GCA_031772625.1. NCBI lineage: Eukaryota > Viridiplantae > Streptophyta > Pinopsida > Pinales > Pinaceae > Pinus > Pinus tabuliformis. Next base: position 414,647,121 of record CM062816.1, read on the forward strand.
GGTGTAACTATTTAAATATATGACTAGTTGATAAACATTGCAATTTTATGAGTTTATTGTTTTTTCTTATTTACTATATTAAAAATAAGTCAAAAATTTTAAGAATAAAAACACGTTATTTTTAATAAAAATGTCATAAGACTTAATTACGAAAAACTGATTCATTAATTTATTTACTTTTAAATATAAGAAATTGTCATAAACTATTATAGTTAAGTAATATGATGTGTTAAAAATATTTTCCATTAACTATATTAAAAAATTCATTTTTTTTTAATTTTCAAGTGAAATCTATATTTAACTTGCAAATTTTAATATATAGTAAAAATTAATTACACTTATTCAAAATAACATTGTTCCAATATCTAATTTAGAATTCAATATACAATTTTAAAATAAAATAAAACAATATACATTTTGTATTATTCATTTTTTTCCTCAATTTTTTTATACTTATAAATATATGAAACCTCCATGTTTCAAACCAAAAAAAATCTAATATATTCAAATTTAACACTAGTCAAATAAATGAAGATTGATTTATATATATATATATATATATATATATATATATATATATATATATATATATATATATATATATATATATTAATATAGAGCATGAAATTCGAAGTATACACACTTCTATGGAATAATTCAATAACATATCTTCCATCCAATAATAAATGCACAAACACAAACTCTGTCACATAAGATGATAGAAATGAGATACTTTCACCACATAAATTCTGACTTCTTATCTCATTACAATTCAAAAAAAATATATACAACACTCCATTATAAAAGTGATCATGATTCTAAAATAAAGAATACAATTCTCAATTCTACCATCTTCATAAATATAAACTTATATTCCCTTATGAATCAAACACCATCTATTCTTCTGATGAAGAAAATAAAAACATTATACAAACTCAGTGTCAAAAACAAAACATTATTTAAGATTTAACCAATTTTAAAATTCATCAAAAAAAATTCTTAAACTATAAGTAACAACATTAAATTAACAACATTAAATCAGTTCATTGTGAAGATTAAATCGCTTAAATACTAAATCACTCTATTAACTCATAATAATTAATATTAAATCACTTCATTAACTCATAATAAATAACTAAAAGGTTATCCTGATTCTAAATCATATATAAACGCAAATTTCAATTCTACAATCAGTAAATCACTTCATTAACTCATAATAAATAATTAAAAGGTGATCCCGATTCTAAATCATAAACGCAATTTTCAATTCTACAACCTTTATAAATATAAACCGTTATCAATTGATCCAAGATCTTGATCAAGCGAGATCTGTTTCTTTAACATGCTCAGTACCAGTCTTGAAAGCCAACATGCTACTTTCAAGAATTGAGAATGATGTAAATCAGTGTGATATTGAAGCGATTTCGATCGCTGATCTGAGAGTCGTCTATAGGATCATCATCATTATAAGTACAATGGCTTGTATGCTCTCTACTAGTCACCTGGAGAACTACTCTTCTTGCAACTCTTAATTAGATTTAGTGCAAAATACAAACATCTCATATTAAGAAAAATACACACAACTCATATAAAAAATCAAATTCTGCCCATTGTTTTGGCATAATAAGCTTTCAAAAATTATTTGTCTCTGCATAGAAAAGGAATCAATGCAGTTCAGATTCAAACACAGTGAATTACGAATTTGATAACCTATTGAAGGTTAAGTTCCCATCATCAAAATATTACTCCATGCAGTTTGTGCTTGATCTGTGTCCTCACTGCCACATTCGAATTCTTCATAGCCAAGCTCATCATGGCTTCACCATAAAGCATTCCATTGAGCTCTGCTCTGAAGAATTCGAGTGTGCGACTGAGTGCGCTGAGCTTCAAATCCAACCTCTCATTAATGTCTCTACAACAAAAACTCGTCAACAACAACTCATATAAGGAGTAGTCTACCTGGGCGGAGGAATTTCCCGGTTTCCGTCGACGCCTGGAAAATTTTCTGGTGCCAGCAGCCGGCAATCCCTCCGCCCTCTGCCATGCTCCCCTGGCTCAGCCACCCCTTCCTCTGCTCTGCATTCACTCCGTGATTTTTCCACGCACCCCCTTCCTCCGCTCCGCATTCACTCCCTGATTTTTCGACGCAGATCGGATCCGAGCTGGCATCCTGAAATTTTGCTGACGGATCGCCCGATTCGAAATGGAGGAAGGTCCCCATCACGATCTGCTCACTCACCTTCCTCCTCGACTAGGCGCCTCCCGCTCTGGGCTTCCTCCCCTCTGCTGCTCGCCACCAAGGTACAACAGAGTAACACACCAGGTTTGTTCTGTTGTTTATTTTAAAATTGTTATAACGGGAAAAAGTCAATATGTTGTAAGAATCCATCTTGTGGTTATGACTCCCAATGGGGAGAGTTTCAAAGTCTCAGTTTCATGAGCTCCTTGCTTGTCTCTAGGATTCCTCTTTGAATCTCCATCAAAATGTAGCCTGTATAGGATTCCTCTTTGAATCTCCATCATAACTCCCTTCTTTTTAGACTCTAGGAATTTTCTTTATCCAAAACTAGTGCCCTCTTCTTTGCCTACAACTCATTCACCTATAATTTTGTGGCTCAATTAAGAAACCAAAACCATTACTTTTGTACAGGGATTCTAGTTTTTTCTCCACTTAAGTAATCTCTCCTTCTTATGTATTTTGTAAATTGCCAAATCAGTGGACCTGTTTAGTCCTTTTGAGGTTCTCCTCAAATTGTACGGAAGCTGATCCCTGAGAGAATCCATGCATCCTTTAGTTTCTTGACATATTTTTCCTCCTTAACCATTCAGGATTTAGGTTGAAGTGATGAGGGGTCTTTTCTTTATAGGAGCCAATTCTAGTATTACAAGGTTGTGGTCAGAATCCCCTCCACAAAAGGCTGAATTTGGATCTCATAGCTTCATCTAAAAAGAGGTCTGATATAAGAAAATGGTCCAGCCTTTTCATTATTCTATATACTCCAAACATCTTATTTCTCTAAGTAGGGGAGAGCTTTATTACCTCAATAGCATTGGAGGATCCTCAGGAATTTCTATTTAACGTGTGAAAATATATAAGTGGGATTTTGTTCCCCTTCTAAAACAAGTTGATATACGGGGTAGGGAGATTCTATGAAACCTGTGAGAAGTGAAAGGTGGGATTTTTTTACTTTATAAATAAAATTGATATCTGGGTAAGAAGCATGTGACAATGGTCTTTTAATTTTCTTGAAGCTCTATCAGTACTATGTGAATGGTGGTAGTTGGAATGCAGTGGTTTTCAATGGTTTTGATTATGCCTTTGTTAGATGTTTAAAGAGTGAAACTAACATAGTGGTTCTTCTTGATGATTATATTATACCTAAGTAAATCTGATGGTTAATGGGTTGGCTCTCTATTATTTTCTTCCATTGATTTCTTGGGTTGACTAAGATGGCTTAGATGGTGTTGCAGTGTATTTCTAGTTTTCTGATTTTTGAATTTACCTTTTCACTATTCCCTAAGGGTTATATGAAGTAGGAAAAAAAATAACTCTTTTGCGGCCAGGCTATACTATTGCTTAGTCAACAACAATGCCTCTAGTGGAGAGCTAATTTAAACATGAATGCCACAAGGCACAATAGGGCCTTTTCTTTGTTCTAACACATCTCTTTTGCCACTGGTAGTGGAATGTGAGTGTAATGATTTCTTGCTATAAATTTCACATATATTATGGCAGCACCGAGAATCTGAGGATAGACTACTAGTAGAGTTTTGATGTAAACATACATTGTATAAAACCCTTTAATTCAAGTCTAGTCCTGCTTAGAAAATGGTCACCCTATAAAAACATGGCCAACATTCATTGGATTGCATCTGTTCATGTTGTCAAAGGAATCTTTCCTTTAAGGAATGCCTGGTTCAAAGTGAATGAGGCAAGAAGCAACATCTTAAAGGAAATGCTTGCATCCCAAATTTTTTGCATCCTTTTGTGCTGTTTATTTTTGTCATTATTGAGTGATTTATATTTTAGACTTCAAAAAAAGCATAAAAGAGGTTATATATATATATATATATATATATATATATATATGTTGGATAACTTGCTAAGATTGAAATTTTGGTTTTGATGTCCTTGCACATTGTTTGACCAGATCAGTTCAAAATGGGCAAGCAAAGCAAATGGCAATATATCATGGATCTTGAGGTGCAAGACCTCAAAGGCAAAATGACGTTCTCTAGTAAACACTTGGTTTGGATGGAAATAAATAAATAAACCAATAGTCTTGATCGAGTTGTTGTAATCCCATTACGACGAGTTGCTGACTTTATCAAAGGAGAGGAAGAAAATCCTATTGCTCCATGTAAATTCATACGAAAAACAAAAAAAAAAACAAAAGAAAGAGCTACCACTGCATTGCAATATAATATGTGAGTATTTAAAATATATATTGTTTAAATCTTTTGAAACCAAGGTTATCTTTCTTTTTATGTAATAACAATTTAAATTTTTGGTGTAGTTATCATTGTTCATTTGGCCCAGAGGACAAAAGAGGCAATCTTTCAGCTAAACGAAGGACCTCATTTGTGCAGAAGAGGGGTTGCCAATGCCACTTTGTTATGAAAGTTATGGATGAAATTCCTGATAGAGAAATATTAACTTTCAATATGTATGAACATGAAGATGGAGAAGGTTGGGCTTGTCATGGTCAATGTGACACTTCAGGTGAGACCAGGGCCTTGCATAGGCCAAAGCTTTCAAGGGACATTGTTGCATATGTAGAGAGTTGTTTCTTTTTGGGAGTGCCTATTGATGTAGTGTATAGAACCCACATTAAGAGACATGTTGACATCGATGTGGTAGCTCGAGATAGAGATTTTTTCTTATGCAGGAAAGATATTGTAAACATCTATAATAGGTTGGCAAAGGGAAATTATCAACTTCACATAAAGGATGAAATGAGTGTAAACCTTTGGTATCAAAAGCATCGGGAAGATTTTTTCTTTTACCAAAAGCCCAATGGTGTGGAGGTCCCTTTTATAATAGGGATTCAAACAAAGTTGATGTTGGAGACAATGGTCAAGCTGTCGCACAATAGCTTAATAGCCATGGATTCAACATTTAACACCAATAAATACGGGGTAACTCAGATGCCAATGACTTATCGAATATATTTATTTAAGTTGTATACATTCAAAATGATTAATAACTTGTATTTGAATTTATGTAATGTTGAAAATGACAGTATCAGTTGTATACACTCATGGCATTTGATGAACCACAAAGCAGGGTGCCTGTTGCATGGGTCGTGGCATCACGAAACACATCAAATGATATTGCAATATGGCTGGAGCAGCTCATGCGCAAGTGTTTCCAAATCCGTCCTGATTGTAAAGTCAATGCTTTCATGGTTGATGATGCACTGGCTGAAATCAGTGCCTTGAGGTAACTTTAACATTGTCATGATATAACCAAAATTGCATTTTTTCTAAAAATCCCACACTAAAATGCATTGAATATGGCAAGAGGATCACAGGTTGTGATGTGATCTTATGCATTTGGCATGTACGGAGGGCTTGGTTGAAAAATGTCAATCGGTTGGCCACTAGTTCCATAAAAGCCAAGGAGATGTTCAGTGAGTTAGGTTTCATCGTGAAACACACTCTCAATTATGAAGTGGAAGATGCAATCAATCAATTTTTTTATCAAGTTTGCAGATGAAGAGAAGTTCTTAGACTATTTCAACAAAAATTGGGTCACTGGAGATAAGATTTGTAAGTAATTTTTTTTTTGTATTATATGCATTTTTTTCTTTTATAAAGGTGATATAGTGAGACCGACATCGTTCTATTTGCAATTAGGTATGTGGGTTAAAGGTTGTCGGGAGTTTCCTCATGCAAATCAAGAGACCAATAATGCTGTTGAGTCATACCATTGTTACCTAAAAACAACATTTCTATCTGATAGAAGGAAAAAATGTGCCCGGAGGATGGATTGGTTATTGCATATGTTACTAACAACAGTTGAACCTTGTTATCGGTTCAAGGAAATATTAAAAGAAGAAGGATTTCTAAACAACTACAAGAGATAAAAGCAGCTAGAATCATCAGTGGAACGAGCAAGAAAAATTTTGGACACTAATTGTTGTCCTCATGAGAACATAACTCGTGCTTATTGGGTGAGAAGTTAGACAAATCCAGGTAAAAAATACCTTGTCACCTGGTATCGTAAGGCTTTTATAACGTGTGAATGTCCATGGTCTATCCGTGGAAACATTTGCAAGAATGCCATAAAGGTTAATTGGTTGTATTTCCACTTGGATACTTCAAATCCATTGCTTCATCAGCCTGCAGAGGATAACATATGCAATGACCCACCTGAGATCAATATAGAGCCTCAAAACCATGATGTAGATGTCGATGCTACTCTTATGGCCACAAATGTTGTTGATGCAGATGCCGAGGCACTTCATTTGGCAAGGGAGGAGTTATTTAGCTATACACATTTCATTTTCGATAACCCTCCTACTACTTTGGCAAAGACAATCCAGTTGACTGGTATGCTTAAAAAAATGTTGGATGAAGCTAATAACTTGCATGTTACTGATTTTGACTTAACACCTGGATTGGGTTCTCTTGATCCATCTTTGAAGAGGAAGAAGAGTTTCCTTAGCCCCACAAAGAAAAGAAGAAGCAGCAGAAAAAACAGTGGTTTGGAAATTGATTTAAATGTTGATCCATCCGAATATGAACCATTTGAGTTTCGATACCTCAATAAGCGAGGACGTCATTGGCCAAATAATGTCGTGTCTATGGTTCCAGGTTAGTTTCATGTGTTGAATAGTCATGGTTTTAGATTTAAGTATTTAATCATCACTATTCTCTAACATGTGGTATGTTTATTTTTACAGAGATGCAACAATCCCTAACCATGGTGATAACCCAAGACCAAAGAGAGATACAAGACCATCCAACCTTACCTGTCATGCCAGGTACATTTGACACTCTTTCATTGTGTGTGCATATATACCTTGATGCTCTATAAAATTTCTTTGTGATAACATTTGACATTTTTCTAGGTAACTATAGAATAAGTGGAGAAGCATCATCTTCTACCATGACTAATCATCTATGGAAGGACTTCAACTCTAGTGGGAATCAATGAGGTATGCATAAAGAATAGATAAGCTAGGTTATCATGGCGTCTTTGGGTGGCCCTTCATCATATGATAAGTATATTTATGTTTTCCCATTGTTATGTTGTTATGAAAATGCCTTTTTCATAATCTCTTCATGGTCACTAAAACAATTTCTCGCTGTCAAAGAGAATCTCTTTACTTATTTATGTTCATGCAACATGTTTGATTTTTATACTTAAACATGTAGTTACTATCTTCTCATACCTATGTTCATGGCTCGATGTTTATTAGATTTATAGATCTTTATATTTTACATCTTTATAAAGTTATGGTTAGATGATCAAAGGCCAACGAGGTTTGGACTTTATCATTGTGTTTTTTGTTGTTGGATTTTTTATTCCTTGCCTCTAATCAAAGATCTAATTGGATTTTCATGACTTCATCAAGCTGATTTTGCCTCCATGGAATAGTATATGATAGCGTAGTAGATTGCTATGTTATTTTAAACATGCCCTCTTCATGATTTGTTGATGTTCACTGAATGATGTTTTGTCCTTTTATGCTTGTGATAAAGTGTTAACTGTCTTGTAGACTACTCCTTATTTGCGATCCTGAATTTTGCAGGCATATGAACTCCTACCAGAAGGGGAAAAGACAAATGGAAACATGCACTCTCCAAGAGAGCTAAGAGATGACTAAATAGCAAAAGCCCTGAAGGTGCTTGAATGCTCTTTGAAGGGACCAATGGAAGGGACACATATTTTTGTTGATTGAAGTGGACAGATTTGAGCCGAGGAAACTTTTAAAGTTGTTGACTTATGCACTATATTGGATTCGCTACTCCTTTCTTTGAGCTATTATGTTCTCTAGCCTCTGGTGTGCCTCTTTTACTGTCACAGTGGTTATTTCTATTCACTCAAAAAGTGATGATTTGTATATATATAGTAAAGTTTTCTTGTTTATGAATTTTTTGTGTAAATTCCCATAAAAAAATATTTTCTAATTGTTCCTAACGGAGGAGTAAAAAATGTGATCTTAAAGTGCCACAATGTGACTGTGTATCAATTAAAATACATGAAATAGATATCGTTAGTAACCCAAATGATAAGCATGTTCCATGTTTTCAGTAAAATTAAAATGATATTGAAGGGTAGCTTGAAAGAGACTTTAGATGAAGGAAATCAAAGAAAAAACATTTTGTGGCAAAGGATTACTCTATTAGAGTACACATAGCTGGTAATATTGATTACAGAGTCTGAGTTGGTTAGAGCATTGCATCAGCCTCTAAAACAACAATGGCCAAAACCTGCACACAGGTAAAATATATATAAATCCACTCTTCACTTCACTACTTTGTGAATTGTGACAAAGCAGAATCTTACATCATCTAGAGCTGAAGACTGTTTAGATACTATTAAGTTGAGCTTCTCAAAACTTGACAGGGATGTTTAGTCCCTCTCCCTGTTAGTCCTTATCTAACCTTCGGCAGTATGTTCTAAAATGACATTGTAAATGAGGACTGCTTATATTAACAAGGAAATGGAGCCAAAACCAAAAGTCAAATTCTTGTTTACAGTCTTGTGTTAACTGCTTTTTAGTAGAAACAAAAAGGTGCAATTGTTCTTCCATACTTCTTAGCTATTGTTGCTATTGTGAGGCTGAGTCCTAAACCGATCTATGTAGCCTATGTATTTTCAAATCTTGGAGTATCCTCAAAAAGGGAATGGCCATAATAATTAGAAATAACAAAGTTCCATGGGATGGCCATGCATTTATGAAGCATGTAGAAGGAATTATTAATTTTCAGTTATCGATTTTCACCATGGATTTATAAAGCATATTAATTTTCAGTTATCGATTTTCACCATGCATTAACTGCAAGTAATCCTCTTAACTCTCTTACAAGAACAGCGAGAACACCAACTGCATATTTTCTAGTTTTTATCTAAGAATCCCTTTGTAGAGGAAAAACTAGTGCAAGATTTGGAGGAGGAGGAGTGGTCACATGGGAGATTTAGCATAGTAGACCATCATGATGGATGTGTTTTCTTGGAGAAATATTGACATTTCCTTACTTATGACACACTAGGTCCTTACTATCATGATAAATCCACAAGCACAAGATCTGAAATACAGAGAAGTCAAGGAAAAATAGAGTTGCAATCTGGGAAAACTATTGAGATGAAATCCAAGGGGGAGACGGGAAGAGTGACTGGGTGATTGAGAAATCAGTGTTATTAAGAATAAATTTCTTATAAACATAGTAAAGAAACCTTTCATCATTGATCAACAACCAACGAACAAATTATCTCACAAGTAGAAAAAATTTTATGTGCTTCTTGTTGGCAAGACATTCTTGAGAGGATCTCAAATCGAATTGGCAACTAGATCTTCCAATCTTTGAACTTGGAAGGTCGTATGACCTTGATCAAAGATGTTCTTCAAGCTTTACCGCTATACCAAATTTCAGCATTGCCAACGCATACGCTGATTTATAAAGCTATCACTACCAAATTTTGAGATTTCTTGTCGCAAGGCACTAAGCACACTAGGAAGTGGGCTATAGTGGCTTGGGAGAAGGTATGTTAACCAAAGTTGGTAGGGGGCCTTGGATTGAGGGATCCATAAATGCTTAACAAAGCCTTGTGAGCCAAACTATTGTGGTGTTGGTTGCAAGGGGGTGGGAACTCTTCAAACAAGCATGGAACATAAAATACAATTAATCCATTTCCCAAGATGATAAACTCCCCTCCTCAATTTACTCCCTCGCCCCTTGGTTTTTCCAATCTTAACTTTGACGGGGTTGCCGAAGGAAATCCAAGCCCAACCAAGTATGGAGGATTATTCAAGGACTGGCGTGGAAATACTAAGGATATATGTTGGCAACTTTGGAATCACCAACAATAATGTTGTAGAGTTTATTGCTCTAGAACTAGGTCTGCAGAGCGCAAGCAAATAAGGTTTTTCTAATATCCAAGTGGATGGAGATTCCCAACTGGCCATATCCACAACTCAGAAATTTATCTAGGGTACCCTTGTGTCAAAAGTGGTTAAGAGTTGGGATTTTGAGTTATTGGTTTCTCAGATTCAAATATTGTTATCCACCTTTCCCTATGTGATCACATTACATTCTTGTTGGACTGGGAATAAGGTAAGCCAATCTTCTTGTAAATTGGGGATGCTGGGAGAGAGAATTGACTTTTAACTCCACATGGCCAAGGCAAACCCAAATCAGTTGGGCCAATCAAATGATTACTACCGTCAAGGAGGATAAATATACCCCGTGGGGGGTGGACCCATGCACCGACAACCTTTTCTAATTTCTTACGGCTATAGGTTGTGTGTATATCTTGATGGTTTTTTGGTTTCTTGGTAATCTCTTGTTTTGGATATCTCAGCCTTTTTTGGCTACTATCAAATTTCTCATGAATGCACTACAAACCTACAAATCCATTAAGCGTAAGACTTGGTAAACTTTTGAAATGTTGTAGACAACAATAGAACTTATTGCCATAATAAAAAAGTTCCTCAAATTACAAATTTTTTTAACTAATTGACAAACATAAAATGTTAAAAGTAATGTATCATTTTAAATATAAAGGAAACACAACTTTAAATAATATATCATTTTAAGTGAACTAATAAAAACTAAACTAAATTAACCAGCTTTAGCTATATTAAATTTTCACATTTTAAAATATATTAAAAAATAATTTATAATTAATAACAAAATCATTAAAAATTCTGCAGAGGATGCTTTTAACATTCATATATATATTTGAAGCGCAAATAAATGATAACACATATGTTTCATATATTAAAAAAAAAAAATTGAATGTTTAAAAGACTACCAAATAGATGGTAATGGACTATTACAAAAGACTTTTACATCATTTCTTTATGATGTTTGGTATGTTATTGAAATAAAACTGCTCCTTTTCAGAGTTTTCTCACAGCCATTTAAGCAATTGAATGTGCTATTCTTAGCAAGCAGCTTCTACCCGTGTCTTATTTACCTTAGTTTCAAGGGTTGTTATAGTGAACCATATATATTAATCAGAAAGGTTGGAGTAACTAACTTTGCAGATACCAAACTTGTATAAGCCAGTAACAGCCTTTGAAATCACCTTTACATTGCAAAACTGACTCACTTTTCAGCTTCATCAGTATCGATTATGAAAATAATACATATCAAATAAAAAACAGAATGATATTTCTAAATATCAAATTTTTCTTATCAGGATTCATTAGCCCAATTGACCTGGTTCATATCAAAATTCCTTGGCCCAATTGGCTTCACTACCCACTCTAGGCATGCTAGTCTGCCTCTTGGCAAACACATCTACTTTGAAGTTCGCCCCACACATATGCCCCTTATTATCAACACGAGGGATTGGCATCAGCTTATTCAGAGGATGTTCAAAACTATGCAAGCCACCTGATGTAGAGAAAAAACAACCTGCAGGGCCAAATGCAACATCAATATAAATAAGAGACAAAAATTAGATCACTATGCTTGATGTGTGAAATAGTCAGAGAATAGATAAGGTCTAATTTAGCAGTCGATTATTACCTCAGGGAAAAGGAGCAAAAGATTTTCCACATCCCTCTTTGAGGACGTGTGGATCATCAGATAGGACAAGGCAACCATCAGGTACAGTGCCCCAGAAGAAAGGCACTGAACCATCGGTATCCTGGAAATATAAATAGTGTCCGAGTCAGAATGCCAAGAAATCCACAATTTCTAAGGAAAGATTTTATTCAAATAAATACTCAGTGCAACATTTTTGGGGTCTAATGATTACTATCATGAAGGAGGATAAATAAACCCCGTGGGGGGTGGACCCATGCACCGACAACCTCTTCTAATTTCTTATGGCTATAGGTTGTGTGTATATCTTGATGGTTTTTTGGTTTCTCGGTAATCTCTTGTTTTGGATATCTCAGCCTCTTTTGGCTACTGTCAAATTTCTGGTGAATGCACTACGAACCTACAAATCCATTAAGCGTAAGACTTGGTAAACTTTTCAAATGTTGTAGACAACAATAGAACTTATTGCCATAATAAAAACGTTCCTCAAATTACAAATTTTTTTAACTAATTGAAAAACATAAAATGTTAAAAATAATGTATCATTTTAAATATAAAGGAAACACAACTTTAAATAATATATCATTTTAAATGAACTAAGAAAAACTAAACTAAATTAACCAACTTTAGCTATATTAAATTGTCACATTTTAAAATATATTAAAAAATAATTTATAATTAATACACTTACATCATTTATCTATGATGTTTGGTATGTTATTGAAATAAAGTTGCTCCTTTTCAGAGTTTTCTCACAACCATTTAAGCAATTGAACGTGTTATTCTTAGCAAGCAGCTTCTACCAGTGTCTTATTTACCTTAGTTTCAAGGGTTGTTATAGTCAATGATATATATTAATCAGAAAGGTTGGAGTAACTAACTTTGCAGATAGAAAACTCGTATAAGCCAGTAACAGCCTTTGAAATCACCTTTACATTGCAAAACTGACTCACTTTTTAGCTTCATCAGTATTGATTATGAAAATAATACATATCAAATAAAAAACAAAATGATATTTCTAAATATCAAATTGTTCTTATCAGGATTCATTAGCCCAATTGGCCTGGTCCATATCAAAATTCCTTGGCCCAATTGGCCTCACTACCCACTCTAGGCATGCTAGTCTGCCTCTTGGCAAACACATCTACTTTGAAGTTCGCCCCACACATCTTCCCCTTATTATCAACACGAGGCATTGGCATCATCTTATTCAGAGGATGTTCAAAACTCTGCAAGCCACCTGATGTAGAGAAAAAACAACCTGCAGGGCCAAATGCAACATCAGTATAAATAAGAGACAAAAATTAGATCACTATGCTTGTTGTGTGAAACAGTCAGAGAATAGATAAGGTGTAATTTAGCAGTCGAATATTACCTCGGGGAAAAGGAGCAAAAGATTTTCCACATCCCTCTTTGAGGACATGTGGATCATCAGATAGGACAAGGCAACCATCACGTGCAGTGCCCCAGAAGAAAGGCACTGAACCATCGGCATCCTGGAAATAAAAATAGTGTCCGATTCAGAATGCTAGGAAATCCAAAATTTCTAAGGAAAGATTTTATTCAAATAAATACTCATTGCAACATTTTTGGGGTCTATGGGAAAAATTTTCCATACATTTGCGAAGGAATACCAACCATCATGTAAGAATTTTAAATATTTTTAGCAAAGAGGTATTTTCACGAGCCAAACTCCTATATCATGTCCTATATATTAAAATGGCAAGTCAAAAACGATCTCCCCAGAGTCAAGGCCAGATCCCTGAACTTGGAGGAGTCCATTAAAGCAGAAAGTCAGGTTGAACGACTTGGATCTGAGTTGAGTCAGTATGCTGACTTGAATCACTATGTTACCATATCATCAAGTTCAGTAGAATAAATTCGATCATCCTTCTCTATTTACAGTCATAATAATTGAAGCCTATATCTTAACAATGGCTTTAAAAAGAGCAGCAATGTAGATATTCTTTATATTACAGGGTTTCTCTTGGATGGCCAACTCTGCTGTGTTTCTTAACTATGATCAGTAAGGTAGGCCAGGTTAGTTTTAGCTTTTGGGACTTATAGGTATATGGCTAGGGTATGGATAGCAATTTGTAATGATGGGACACCTTCTTTCATCCGTGACCTTAATGAAAGTTATGAATTTGACAGGTCTATCTTGTAAATTTTCAAAAATAGTAACTGTCTTACACCATAAAAGGATAGTAAGTGCCTTACAACACAAAAGGATAGTAAGTGCCTTACAATAGAAAAAGGAAAAACAATATATACATTAAAAGAGTAGACATGTACTTCTACTTCTAGTTTTAAAAACGATCTATTATCTACTTCATTTCAGAGTATATTCACGTTAGAAGAGTCACCGAGTTCTAGTCATTATATCCATAAACCAGATCAATGTATACTGCAAATATGTTGATTTTATCAAACCGTTGCCAGTTAGGATGGATCCTGAAACCTGTGTATGTAAAATTCGCCAAAAGACCGCGAGTTGACTGGAAAAATCTCTACATTGTCATTAAGCCACAAGTTAATTTGAAAGCTAAAGTTATGGCACAGATTTTTCTCAAGGCTTGTAATTTGAATTTGCTAAATCTTCCTTTCAAAAGGATCTCATCATAACTCATCTAAGAATGTAAAGTGAATCCCTCGGTGACTAGCTTTGTCAGCCACATAGCAAACAGCCAACAGTGCCCTTAATGTTCCAACTTCTCGACATATACACATTATGAAATTATAAAGCACATAAATATATGTATATACCCACACTTAGCACACGCGCTTATTCCCATCGACTTCACATCGTGTGTGCCACATTGAGAATATCCGTAAGGAATATGTAAAACGAGGTCACAGGAATCTGATGCTCAGAGATCCAACTTGGGTTTGGGAACAAAGCAATTCTTTTGTCTACCACGTATCCTCATCAGTATGTGAGAAGAGCTCTGTGAAGGAGAGCTAAGCTGGGACATTAGTCTTCTAGCCTGGTCCCCAATGTACCTATTCCGGCAGACTCAGACTCTCAGGGAATCATTCTACTGAACTGAGCAAGGTCTGTAGCCTTCATTCCTTTCTTCCTTTAAGCTGGGAAGAACTGATGAACGCAGATGCAACATATCAACTATGAGACAAGCAAGGAGCTCATGAAACTGAGACTTTGAAACTCTCCCCATTGGGAGTCATAACCATAGGATGGATTCTTACAACATATTGACTTTTTCCCGTGATAACAATTTTAAAATAAAGAAACTACTTATGAAAGATTTGATTTATAAACTAAAAAATTAAACACACCCTAGTGATGTGATTTGTAGTAGTTGTGCACATAATGTGCACTTCCCTTGGGCGATACAAACGAGTGAGAAAATTGGATTGTAACAGCACCAATCACAGATATTCATTGAGCACTTCCTCATTCTTGCCAATCAATAACCAACAATAAATTTTTAAATTGTAAATGAGCTACATTATTTGAGTAACACACTTGGAAGATCCATGACAAATAGATCAAAATACATAGTCCATTCACAGGATTATCAAGAACCTACACAAAAAGGTTTCAGTTCAAATAGAAAGGTTGATTTGTAAGTTGACAGATATTAGAAAAGGTCTTCCAGCCATCAAAGACTAAAAGCATAAAGCAGCCAAACAATCCATTGAAAACTAAGGTTCCAGTTAAAGTGGCTTTGCTTCCCATGGTGCATTTTTAAATTTACTCCAGATTAATAGTTATAATTATAGTAACAATAGAAGGGTAAATGGTAACTCGCTCACCAAAGTCTCGGTGGCTAGCCAATTCTGTTTTTATTTTCAACTATTGAAGGACCAATAAAATCAAAATATCCGAGGAAAGAAATTCATGTATATAAAAAGGGCCCTGGAAAATACTTCAAAACCAGTGTTAAAGGTTAAGGCTCTGGTGAAGATTGGTCAAAGTTGGACAAGAAATATGTTAAAGGAACATCAAATATTTGGAAATCTCTAAAAGGTCTCCAGTAGTGAGGATGCAATTCACACTCTTCTAATGACTAATCATTATTCTAATTATGAAGCATCAAGTGAATTAATAGTATTGCTCCATTCTCTTTACCCCATATATCAACTTGTTTTAGAAGGGGAACAAAATCCCACTTATATATTTTCACATGTTAAATAGAAATTCCTGAGGATTCTCCAATGTTATTGAGGTAATAAAGCTCTCCCCTACTTAGAGAAATAAGAGGGTTGGAGTATATAGAATTATGAAAACGTTGGACCATTTTCTTATATTAGACCTCTTTTTAGATGAAGCTATCAGATCCAAATTCACCCTTATGTGGACGGGATTCTGACCAATCCCTTGTAATACTAGGAGTTGATGGAGTTGAAAAGAAAAAAATCACATTCACAGTAAATGGAACACTCAGGAAATATTAATATACATTAAAATATTAATATATTTAATATATGGAACACTTAGGAAATATTTAACATTAATATATCTAATATATATATATATATATATATATATATATATATAAGAGAATGGAAGGGCACCCTTTTGTAGAAAAAGAAGAGTTCCCTTGATCAAGCTCTCAACTTTAATCATACATATGCAATTCAACCTATACAACCTATTTTTTTTTGCATTGAAACTGTTCTCACATCTTGTATATTTGGACTGAAACCTCTGTGTGGAAAATTCGCCAAAAGACCGCCAGTTGACTAGAAAAATCTCTACATTGCCATTAAGCCACAAGTTAATTTGAAAGCTAAAGTTATGGCACCGATTTTTCTCAAGGCTTGTAATT
Organism: Pinus tabuliformis; assembly: GCA_031772625.1. Classification (NCBI taxonomy): domain Eukaryota; kingdom Viridiplantae; phylum Streptophyta; class Pinopsida; order Pinales; family Pinaceae; genus Pinus; species Pinus tabuliformis. Next base: position 414,663,641 of record CM062816.1, read on the forward strand.
TGAATTTGCTAAATCTTCCTTTCAAAAGGATCTCATCATAACTCATCTAAGAATGTAAAGCAAATCCCCTCTGTGACTAGCTTTGTCAGCCACATAGCGAACAACCAACAGTGCCCTTAATGTTCCAACTGCTCGACATATACACATTATGAAATTATGAAGCACATAAATATATGTATATACCCACACTCAGCACACGCGCTTATTCTCCTCGACTTCACATTGTGTGTGCACATTGAGAATATCCGTAAGGAATATGTAAAAGGAGGTCACAGGAATCTGATGCTCAGAGATCCAACTTGGGTTTGGGAACAAAGCAATTCTTTTTTCTACCGCGTATCCTAATCAGTATGTGAGAAGAGCTCTGTGAAGGAGAGCTAAGCTGGGACATTAGTCTTGTAGCCTAGTCCCCAATGTACCTATTTGGGAAGACTCAGACTCTCAGGGAATCATTCTACTGAACTGAGCAAGGTATGTAGCCTTCATTCCTTTCTTCCTTTAAGCTAGGAAGAACTGATGAATGCAGATGCAGCATATCAACTATGAGACAAGCAAGGAGCTCATGAAACTGAGACTTTGAAACTCTCTCCATTGGGAGTCATAACCACAGGATGGATTCTTACAACATATTGACTTTTTCCCATTATAACAATTTTAAAATAAACAGTGGAACAAACCTGGTGTGTTACTTTGGTGTACCATGGTGGCGAGCAGCAGAGTGGAGGAAGCCCAAAGCAGGAGGCGCCTAGTCAAGGAGGAAGGTGAGTGAGCAGATCGCGATGGGGACCTTCCTCCATTTCGAATCGGGCGATTTGTCAGTGAAATTTCAGGATGCCAGCTCGGATCCAATCTGCGACGAAAAATCGGGGAGTGAATGTGGAGCGGAGGAAGGGGGTGCGTGGAAAAAACAGGGAGTGAATGCGGAGCAGAGGAAGGGGTGGCTGAGCCAGGGGAGCGTGGCGGAGGGCGCAGGGATTGCCGGCGGCCGGCGTCGGACAATTTTCCGGGCGGCGACGGAAACCGGGCAATTCCTCTGCCCAGGTAGACTACTCCCTCATATAAGGGCAATGGATTGTATCGTCTAAGCTTCAAATCTAATCTCTCATCCAATCCAATCTCTCATTGCATAAGGGGCTATGAATTGCATAGTGGGGCTGAGCTTCAAACCCAATCTCTCATTTTATAGTTGTCAAAGTTGACTATTAGATAGAGTTAAGTTGTTAATAATTAGTTGACTAATAGATAGAGTTAAGTTGTTAAGAATCTCAGAACGTGAAGACCTTATTGTTATCTACGAAGTATAGCTGCAGCAGAGGAGGATTATGGAATTCTATTTTTAGGAGGATTATGGAACTCTATTTTTAGAACTGAGGCAATTTAATTTGATGGATATAAATTTTTTTGCATATAATCTGTTTTAAAACTGGTGTTTATGTTTGAAAAGATACTTTTAATTATTTAAATGAGCGCTATTGAACAATTATTTTTAGATTTAAAATTTTAATTATTTAAACGAGCTGTATTGAGCCATTATTTTTACATTTAAAATTTTCATATATAGATTTAAAATTTTATTTTTGTAATTGAGTTAATACTAATTTTAAAAATTATATTTTAATAGCATTGTATAGACCTTTTAATAAATATATCTTAATAATAAATATATGTTTATATTATGTTACAAATATTATAAATACTGGTGTAACTATATATTAGTGGTTGATAAATATTGTATTTTTATATAATATGTATTAAAACTGGTTTTTCATTTTATAAACATGGTTTTAACTATTCATATGTGTTGTGTTGAACAATTACTTTTAGATTTAAAATTTTCATAAATAAATTTAAAATTTTATTTTTGTAATTGAGTTAATATAAATTTTAAAAATTATATTTTAATATCATTGTACATATTTTTTAATAAAGAAAGGTTAATAATAAATATATGTTGGTTGGACTCTCACGACTTCCTCCGAGTCGACCAGGAAAGGCGAAAATGGTGCAAATTCATTTGACGCAGAGCGAAGTGTACCAACTCCTGTTCGAATGCCCTGCAACCCAAAGCATGGATACGATAATAAAAGAGGTTGTGAGTATTCACAGTCTCTAGACGAGAATCCAGCATCTTTATATCGAAGGAGAGCAGCTGAGCTTGTATGGGCCAGCAAAACCCCATGACATTGGCGAAGGCCAGGCCCCAGAAGGAGAAGACGCGTCTTCGTCCATCAAGATTCGAGGGCCCTTGTTTAATGAGGACCCTTCTGGAAAGCACACTGGTGAAGCGGTTTTCATTCCCGCCAATCGATCTCGGCATGTAACTGCTAGGGAGCTATGGCCGGATGTCGATGCGTCTGTTGATTTCATCAATGGCGGTGGAGTGCAGGAAACCTTCAATAAACCTGACAAGTTGGACGAGGGATGCAAGAAGATGAGTAAGCCCAGCAAGGGTTCAGTCAAGACCAAGCAGGATTTCCTGACCCAGATAGGGACGCCTTCATATTTCAAATCCAAGGAGGATGCGATACAAGTGTTTGACGAAATGCCTCACCGAGATTTGATCTCAGAGAGGGACCTGATCTCAGTCTTTGCACAGAAGGGATTTTCTAAAGAGGTTTTGAGAAACCTATGTGAGATGTAATGGTTAGAGGTCGTATGGCCTCTGCTCGGCCCTACAGAATACAGAGTCGTGAGCTTCAGTGGGGCCTCGAATCCATGCAAGCCAAACTTGGCAATGAAAATTGCGTGCTGCCCTACGAAGGAAAAAAAAGGAATAGGTACAGTTTGGGCCCTCTGCAAGCTGTGCAAGCACCAGCCTCCTCTTGTCTCAGATTTGCAGAGGAAAGCAGAAAACAGATTTCTCTGCATCATTCCAGATCCTGATTGTGCTCCTCTCTGGCAAAACCATGATACAATGGGTGAGCTCTTTAGATCTAGTGCAGGACCTCAAGCAAATCATGGAATACAAGATGGGGATTCCCTCGGCATCTCAACGACTCCTCTATGAAGGTAAAAAACTAGAGGATATCCATCCCCTTTCTTTTTACAACATTCAAAGAAATGCTTCCATCATTTTTTCCCTTATCTTGAGAGGGGGAGCTCTTGGACAGTCTTCTTCAGCTGCAGCTTCTTCTTACAAAGATGTTGTCCACGCTCAGAAGCCCAAGGAAAAAGCTACGCCAGCTTAGGCTCCAAAACCTTTTTTGGTGGATAAGCTGGAGGAAACCCCCTCCATTGAAATAATGCATCCTACGATGGACAGGCAATACCAACTATTTGCAGAGCTTGGCATTATTTGCAGGTTCAATGGGCTATGGCCACGCACAACAGATCTTTACCAATGGATTCACTCTAACTGGACCAAAAATTGCAGGGTTCTTTTCTGCTCAAAAGGTTTCTTCATTGTAGTGTTTTCTTGTAGCAAGGACTACCAGAAAGCATTAACTGAAGGCCCATGGTTTTGGGACTCAGTCGGGTTATTCCTAACCCCTTGGTTCCCAGATTTAGACCCTTCCACAGCAACTATCATTAAGCTCCCCATCTGGGTCAAGCTCCCTAACCTCCCTGTGCATTTATGGCACTTTGTTGTGTTTCAAGGAATAGGAAATTCTCTAGGACGTCATGTTGATATAGATATCTCTAGAGGGGAAAAGGGCATATACACCTACGCCAGAATCTGTGCAAAAATAGATATTAGCAAAGGTCTCCTTGATCAGATTATTCTAAAAATTGGAGACTTCCATTGGACTCAGACCTTGGATTTCGAGAACACAACCTTTCGCTGCCGAATTTGCCATCTCACAGGGCACCTTCAGAGCTCATGTCCTTCGATGCCTGCCAAAAAAAAGAAAGCCAATTCTAAGCCAAAATCCAAAAGCTGGAAACCTCATGATCATCCGCCATTGGATGTTTTTGGGTCCAGATCAGAGGAAGAGGATGAGGATGAGGAAGTTGAGGAAGATATGGACGCAACGCTGGCACAGGATGCGCCCTTGTTTGGTCCTGAGGAATCCACTGTCCCTCCTAATTCTCAGAAAAGAACTCATGAATCATCTCCTTCGGATTCAGGTAATGAGATCTCTCCTTCTGCCCAACTCAATTTACAAATCATGCCAGCCCAGCAGAGTAATCTTGGTTGGGTAAAGGTTGGTGAAAAGAAAGGAAAAAAAGGCCGAACAACTGATTCTACCCACTTTGAGTAGAATCTGTGGTGCTGCTCTTCTTTCTCTGTTCTTCTGGTTTCTTCTTGCCTAGCACTGCTCTCTTCTTAACTTCTCTTCGGGGCCGAGGTGGATAGTCTATCCTTTCCGGCTGCCCGGTCTCTTCGGGTTTCTGAAGATGTTTCTTTTGGTGTCTAGTGTCTTCTCTGTCAAGTATTTTGATGATTGTGTCCTTCTGATAGTTAGGGTTATCTGCAACCCTGCGCGGTGTTCTGATCTTAGTTTTCAGTTTCTCTGCCTACTCTTTTTAGTCTCCTGAAGATAGGCCTACTGTTAAGCGGCCTGTAATCTGCAGTTGCAGAGGTTTTGTACTATATTTTCTTTTGTTAATATCAAATGCTAACTTACACAAAAAAAATAATAAATATATGTTTATATTACATTATAAATATTATAAATAATGGTGTAACTGTTTAATTATATGAGTGGCTGATAAATATTACATTTTTATGATTTTATTATTCTTTGAAAATTATTATATTTAAAATGTGTTAAAAAAATTCTAAGAGTATATATATAGATATATATATAAATAATAAATATACACTATTGGATTTAATAATAATTTATAAAAAAATAGTAATTAATTGGTTTATAAATTTAATTTTTAGTATAAGAATGTTGTCTAAAATATATAGCTAATTCTATATAGTGTCTTAAAAATGCTTTTTATAAATTTATCAACTATATTCATATACTTATTTTTAATTTTGAAGTGAAATCCATATACATTTTGCAAATTTTAATGTATAATCAAAATAACTTTTAAAAAAAAGCATAATATTTAAATTACACTCATTGAAAATAAATTTGTTCCCAAAATTTAATTTAGAATTTAATGTAAAATTTAAAAAATAAAAGACAACATATCCTATGTACTATGCATTATTTTCTTTGAAAAAAAATGAATATATATATATATATATATATATATATATATATATATATATATATATATATATATATATATATATTAAACTTTTTGTTTCGAACGGAAAAATTATATGTTATTAAACCAGCTCACAAAAAGATAGAAAAGATAGATCAACGCCTTAGAAATAAGCCTCTTCGAGGGGGAAACCTCCTTTACATTACACAAATGAACAATTCTTAGATGATTGAAATGACAAAACATCCTTATATAGGAGTCTAAGGGGTCAAAATATAACCAAGCCGACCTAACAATAATAATATAAAGGCACAAAAATAAAAATAGACAGATTCTATGGGGCACAATAATAACTATATGGGGACACATGGGCACACCAATAATAATAAGGGATAGAGTGACAAAGTAATGGGGGAATCAATAATATTATAAGGATGTAACATGCCCGTCTCCTTCAAAAGACTATTGTCCTCAATGCTTGAATAATTCTCGATGATTTTGTATAAAATTCTCATCCTCCCATGTGGAATCTTTAGCAGATAAGTTCTTCCACTTGATGAAATATTCCGAATTTGATCGCTTTCGAGTTCTTGCTTCTGTGACTGCTTCCGGTTCCAATATAAAATTTCCTTCCTCGTCAAGTTCTGGAAGTATTTCTTGAATTGGAAGCTTCTTGCATATAACCTTCTTTAAACATGAAACATGGAAAACTCGGTGCACTCGAGAAGCTACAGGAAGCTCAAATTTGTATGCCATAGTACCAATCTTTTGCAACACCTTGTACGAACCATAATAATTTGCTGAAAGTTTATTGTCCTTCTTAGCTTGCTTGAGGGACATTTGTTTGTATGGTTGTAGCCGTAGGAATACCGAGTCACCTACATCAAAACTTCTTTTGCTATGATGTTGATCTACCTGTTGTTTCATTTTATTCTGCGCCAACGTGAGGTTATCCTTTAAGAGTTGGAGAACTTGTTGTTGATGCTCGATGCCATGTTCCACTACTTAAACCTTAGAATTTTCTCTTAAATATGATGTGATGGATGGTGGATGATATCCATAAAGTGCCATAAATGGGGTCATTTTTGCTGCAGTATGGAAGGAGCTGTTATACCACCATTCAGCCAAAGGCCACCATTTCACCCATTGTATTTGCTTATAAGATACAAAGCAATGAAGATATCCTTCCAAACATTTGTTTACTATATCAGTTTGCCCATGAGATTGAGGATGATAAGATGAGCTATGAGCTAACTAAGTACCAAGACAAGAATATAGTTATGTCCAAAAATTTCCAATGAAAATGGGATCTGTGTCGCTTAGAATAATATTTGGGTTTCCATGTAGCTTTTGAATTGTTTTGATAAATGTAGTAGAAACCATACTGGCTATAAATGGATGTGATAATGCAAAAAAGTGTGCATACTTGGTAAGTTTGTCAACTACCACCATGATGACACACTTTCCTTCGGACTCGGGTAAACCTGTGATAAAATCCATTGAAACCTCCTCCCAATGTTGGCATGGAATGGATAAAGGTTGTAACAGACCTCGGGTCTTAATTTTTTCAACTTTATTTTGCTGGCAAACCAAACATTCCACCACAAACTTTTGAATATCTGATTTAAGGCCATCCCCAAAAAATTCCTTCTTAACTGTGTGGTAAGTTTTTAAAAACCCTAAGTGTCCTCCTAAGGGAGAAGTGTGCAATTCCATAAGAATCTTTTTTTTTGAGTTAGGAATTCTTACATAGGTATAAGCGATCTTTGTAACATACTGAATCATTTTTCCAGATAAATGTATTAGATGTACTGGAATCTTGTTGTAACTTTCAAATGAGTGCCCACACTTCTTAATCATTTTTCCATTCCTCCCTTGCTTCATTTATCTAATCTCATTGGATAATAGAAATGACGCACAATGATGCTTCCACATCCTCATCCTTTCTTGAGAGTGCATATGCCACAACATTTTGCTTCCATTTTTGTAGATGATTTCAAATTCATAAACCAACATCTTTGTGACCCATTCTTGTTTCTCTTTAAAGGATAATCTTTGTTCTAAAAAGTATTTAAGACTATCATGATCCGTTTTTACCTTGAAATGTCTTCCGATTAGGTAGGTTTCCATTGCTTAAGTGGATGTAGTATTGCCAACATTTCCTTCTCATAAATAGCTTTGTGTCAATACTTTCCCTTGATTAGACGACTTTCGAAAGCAATGGGTCTTTCATCTTGCATTAAAATACCACCAATTCCATTTCGTGAAGCATCACATTCCACAATAAAGGTTTTTGTGAAGTCCGGTGTAGCTAAGACCGGTGCTTGGCACATTGCCTCTTTAAGGTGTTCAAAGGCCTTTGTTGATTCTGGAGTCCATGAAAATGAATATTTCTTCAATAATGTCGTTAGAGGTGCTGTTATTCTCCCATAATTCTTTACAATCTTGCGATAATACCCTGTCAAGCCGATAAATCCTCGTAGAAGCTTTATGTATGTGGGGATTTTCCATTCCATAATCGCTTTAATTTTGCTAAGGTCTACCTTAACACATTCATGAAATACAATATGACCTAGTTATTCCACCTCTTGTACTCCAAAGAAACATTTGGAGCTTTTCGCATATAACTGTTTCTCCTATAATAGTTTGAGCACCATGTCAACATGTTCAACATGATCCTTCCAAGACTTGTTGTAGATTCGTATATCATCAAAAAATACTAACACAAATTTTCTAAGGAAGGGTTTGAAATTGGAATTCATCAAAACTTGAAATGCAGAAGGTGCATTGGTATGGCCAAACTGCATGACCAAAAATTCATAATGACCCTCATGAGATCTAAATGTTGTTTTAAGAATGTCTTCAGTATTCATTATGATTTGATGATATCCTGAACAAATTGATCCATGCAATTCATCCAATAATTCATCAATCATATGAATAAGAAATTTATCTTTAATAGTGAGCTTGTTGAGCTCCCTATAATCCAAACACATGTGCCATGATCAATCCTTCTTGTGCACCAACACTACTGGAGAAGAGAAATAACTTTGACTTGGCTGAATTATACCAGCCTCTAGCATTTCTGCAACCATACGTTCAATTTCACTCTTTTTGGCATAGGGATATATATATAGCCTAATGTTTAGAGAAACCTGTGTGTGGCAAATTCGCCAAAAGACCGCCAGTTGACTGGAAAAATTTCTACATTGCCATTAAGCCACAAGTTAATTTGAAAGCTAAAGTTATGGCACAGATTTTTCTCAAGGCTTGTAATTTGAATTTGCTAAATCTTTCTTTCAAAAGGATCTCATCATAACTCATCTAAGAATGTAAAGCGAATCCCCTCGGTGACTAGCTTTGTCAGCCACATAGCACACAACCAACAGTGCCCTTAATGTTCCAACTGCTCCACATATACACATTATGAAATTATAAAGCACATAAATATATGTATATACATATACACATTATGAAATTATAAAGCACATAAATATATGTATATACCCACACTCAGCACACAAGCTTATTCTCCTCGACTTCAAATTGTGTGTGCCACATTGAGAATATCCGTAAGGAATATGTAAAAGGAGGTCACAGGAATCTGATGCTCAGAGATCCAACTTGGGTTTGGGAACAAAGCAATTCTTTTGTCTACCGTGTATCCTAATAAGTATGTGAGAAGTGCTCTGTGAAGGAGAGCTAAGCTCGGACATTAGTCTTGTAGCTTGGTCCCCAATGTACCTATTCCGGCAGACACAGACTCTTAGGGAATCATTCTACTAAACTGAGCAAGGTATGTAGCCTTCATTCCTTTCTTCCTTTAAGCTAGGAAGAACTGATGAACACATATGCAGCGTATCAACTATGAGACAAGCAAGGAGCTCATGAAACTGAGACTTTGAAACTCTCCCCATTGGGAGTCATAACCACAGGATGGATTCTTACAACATATTGAATTTTTCCGGTTATAACAATTTTAAAATAAAGAAACTACTTATGAAAGATTTGATTTATAAACTAAAAAATTAAACACGCCCTAGTGATGTGATGTGTAGTAGTTGTGCACATAATGTGCACTTCCCTTGGGCGATACAAACGAGTGAGAAAATTGGATTGTAACAACACCAATCACAAATATTCATTGAGCACTTCCTCATTCTTGCTAATCAATAACCAGCAATAAATTTTTAAATTGTAAATGAGCTACATTATTTCAGTAACACACTTGGAAGATCCATGACAAACAGATCAAAATACAAAGTCCATTCACAGGATTATCAAGAACCTACACAAAAAGGTTTCAGTTCAAATAACAAGGCTGATTGGTAAGTTGACATATATCAGAAAAGGTCTTCCATTCATCAAAGACTCAAAGCATAAAGCAGCCAAAAAATCCAGTGAAAACTAAGGTTCCAGTTAAAGTGGCTTTGGTTCCCATGGTGCATTTTTAAATTTACTCCAGATTAATAGTTATAATTATAGTAACAATAGAAGGGTAAATGGTAACTGGCTCACCAAAGTCTCGGTGGCTAACCAATTCTGTTTTTATTTTCAATTATTGAAGGACCAATAAAATCAAAATATCCGAGGAAAGAAATTCATGTATATAAAAAGGGCCCTGGAAAATACTTCAAAACGAGTGTTAAACGTTAAGGCTCTGGTGAAGATTGGTCAAAGCTCCACTGGAAATATGTTAAAGGAACGTCAAATATTTGGAAATCTCTAAAAGGTCTCCAGTAGTGAGGATGCAATTCACACTCTTCTAATGACTAATAATTATTCTAATTATGAAGCATCAAGTGAATTAAGAGTATTGTTGCATTCCTTTTACCGCATATATCAACTTGTTTTAGAAGGGGAACAAAATCCCACTTATATATTTTCACATGTTAAATCCAATGCTATTGAGGTAATAAAGCTCTCCCCTACTTAGAGAAATAAGAGGGTTGGAGTATATAGAATTATGAAAAGGTTGGACCATTTTCTTATATCAGACCTCTTTTTAGATGAAGCTATCAGATCCAAATTCAGCCTTATGTGGAGGGGATTCTGACCAGTCCCTTGTAATACTAGGAGTTGATGGAGTTGAAAAGAAAAAAGGCACATTCACAGTAAATGGAACACTGAGGAAATATTAATATATAATATATATAATATATGGAACACTCAGGAAATATTTAACATTAATATATATATATATATATATATAATGGTAGGGCACCCTTTTGTAGAAAAAAGAAGAGTTCCCCTGATCAAGCTCTCAACTTTACCCATACATATGCAATTCAACCTATACAGCCTATTTTTTTTTGCATTGAAACTCTTCTCACATCTTGTATATTTGGACTGAAACCTGTGTGTGGCAAATTCGCCAAAAGACCGCTAGTTGACGGGAATAATCTCTACATTGCCATTAAGCCACAAGTTAATTTGAAAACTAAAGTTATGGCACAGATTTTTCTCAAGGCTTGTAATTTGAATTTGCTAAATCTTCCTTTCAAAAGGATCTCATCATAACTCATCTAAGAATGTAAAGCGAAAGGATCTCATCATAACTCATCTAAGAATGTAAAGAGAATCCCCTCTGTGACTAGCTTTGTCAGCCACATAGCGAACAACCAACAGTGCCCTTAATGTTCCAACTGCTCTACATATACACATTATGAAATTATAAAGCACATAAATAAATGTTCAACAGTGCC